>CAHIKZ030001089.1:1117500-1120000 GCA_903632075.3 Acanthosepion pharaonis | reverse complement strand
TTGGACAAAGATCAAAGTATATTTTATCTCTCAGTTGTGTTTCTCTATAAGCTGTCGGACAAAGAAAATTCAACCGAATAAATGCTACACAAGTTACTTTTTTTTACCCCTCGCATTGGACAACAAAGTGTAGAATCTGTTCTCCTCACCTCTCGTGGTAATGGTAATATAAGCCTCCTTAAAGAGGAAACATTCCGCATTCGACCGAACAACAAGTTACTGAAGTTACGCTTTTCTTTACTCCCTTTGGACAAAGATCAAAGGACTGTTCTCCTCACCTCTCGTGGTAATGTTATCCTCAATAAGGAAACATTCCGCATTTATCGACCGAACAGCAAAGTTTACACAAGTTACGCTTTTTCTTTATCCCTGGGCATTGGACTAAAGATCAAATAGTAAATCTGTTCTCCTCACCTCTCGTGGTAATGGTAATATAATGTCTCCTTATAAGGAAACATTCCCCATTTATCGACCGAACAGAATAGTGCTACATAGATTACGCTTTTCTTTAGATATGGACAAGATCAAAGTGTAGAATCTGTTCTCCCACCTCTCGTGGTAATGGTAATATAGATGTCTCCTTATAAGATAGATAGATTTTTCGACCGATAGATGCTACATAGATATTTCTTTAATTGGACAAAACTCTCGTTTTAATGCCAGCTGTTCTTATATCTATCTCAGTCTCCTTATAAGAAACATTCCATTTATCGACCGAACAGCAAGTGCTACAGTTATTTTCAATTGGACAAAGTCAAAACTTAGATCTCTCAGTTGTGCACAAGGCCGAAAATATTGATGAAAAGGCCTCCAGTTTAGGATCGAAATCATTACTTCCTTCATTGCACTAAAGGGGGAGATCGGCCATAATACCAGCGCAATCTACTGTTTCCGGTGCTAGGCTATTTGGGGTCATGGCCCAGGCGCACGCTTTCAGCGTGGGTCGATTTCACGTTTATTCATATCCCGGGCGTAGTATATATTTATCTCTCAGTTGTGTTTCTCTCTTCGGACAGAAAACAACAAATAAATCGATTTCCGTTTATTCAACCTGTGGCGATTTCCCTATTATACCATCTATTCGTGGATTTCTAGTTATTATCATTTCATGTGGACTATTATCCTCATCTTGTTATTTCCCAAAGTTTCGGATGTTTGGCTATCACATTTATACATATCTATCTATCTATCAATCTAAATCATGTCATTTAGATTAATTATCTATAGATAGATAGATAGATAGATTATAGATATAGATAGATAGATCTATCTATCAGAGATAGATAGATTTAGATGATAGATAGATAGATATATAGATCGATTTCAGTTTATTAATAAAATCAGATTTATATAAACAGTTTATCTATTCTTATCTCTATCTCATCTATCTGTGATTTTCATTAATTATCTATCTATCCGAAAGTCAGGGGCACCCAGTGAGGATCATCACCATTTATCGTATCTGTTTTATCTATCTATGTCCTTTCATTAATTATCTATCTATCTATTTTCTTTATCTATCTATCGATTTCAGTTTATTCATATCTATCTATCTATCTATCTGTCATTTCATTAATTATCTATCTATCGATTTCAGTTTATTCATCTCGATTTATCTATCTATCTATCTATCTATGTCATTTCATTAATTATCTATCTATCGATTTCAGTTTATTCATCTCTATCTATCTATCTATCTATCTATCTATCTATCTATCTATCTGTCATTTCATTAATTATCTATCTATCGATTTCAGTTTATTCATCTCTATCTATCGATCTATCTATCTATCTGTCATTTCATTAATTATCTATCTATCGATTTCAGTTTATTCATCTCGATTTATCTATCTATCTATCTATCTATCTATCTATGTCATTATCTTATCTATCTATCTATCCCAGTTCAGTTTACTCATCTATCTATCTATCTATCTATCCCATCTATTCTATCTATCTATCTATCTATCTATCTATCTATCCCATCTATCTATTATCCCATCTATTCTATCTATCTATCTATCTATCCCTATTCCTATCTATCTATCTATCTATCTATCTATCTATCTATCTATCTATCTATCTATCTATCTATCCCAGTCATTCCTATCTATCTATCTATCTATCTATTCACATGTATGTCGATCCGAGTAACGTAAAGGAAGTTTCGAACAGAGCTCTTTATTTAATCGACTGGGGCAGACTGTTCTCTTTCCACTGCCAATTCAATAACCATCGTCTACGAGTGACAGGTTCGAGGGGGCTTGTATTCAATTGAAATAGTCGTTTTCCACCACCCATTCTCGACTGTGAGAGCAGCACTACCACTAAATTTGTGCGTGTGTATTCGCGTGCGCGCGAGCGAGAGAGAGAGAGTGAGTGATAGGCGCGAGTTGGCACAAGAGAAGAACCGACGACTCTTCCTATTTACAGATCGCATAAACGCCAGCCAACATTTGAACGGACACCAAAACAAATCAAGGAGATACTCGCCTTTAAG
>CAHIKZ030001089.1:1010000-1115000 GCA_903632075.3 Acanthosepion pharaonis | reverse complement strand
ACGCGTCAGCAATTTTTTTCTATTGTCATTTTTTCATTCATATATATATATATATATATATATATATATATATATATATATATATATATATTAGTGAATATACATAATATCCAATGTCGATAGCACGACTCGGAGTTTCATGCAAACGTGCA
This sequence comes from Acanthosepion pharaonis, assembly GCA_903632075.3. Taxonomy (NCBI): domain Eukaryota; kingdom Metazoa; phylum Mollusca; class Cephalopoda; order Sepiida; family Sepiidae; genus Acanthosepion; species Acanthosepion pharaonis. The sequence continues at coordinate 1,114,848 of CAHIKZ030001089.1, read as the reverse complement.
ATCTTCAGTGCTAAAAGCTCACTGAATATGTCTGCTTTATAAAATTGAGCACAGTTTTTATAACACCTGAGTATATGTATATGCAAGCATATACGTATGTTTTTTCATCAAATCTATCTATCTAGCTATCTATCGATCTATCTATCTCTCTCTCTCTCTCTCTCTCTATATATATATATATATATATATATATATATATATATAGAGAGAGAGAGAGAGAGAGAGAAAAACTCGTTTTCTACGGCTTATCAATACATTGCACCACGTTATTAGGAGATGATAATAGTTTATTACTACAAGTTTTACTATTAACCCATTGCTGGGAGAAAACGAGGTGGATTGATTCCTTTTCTAAAATATAAAAAGTATTAAAAACAACGAAAAGATTGTCGGGGAGGGGGAGGGGGATCGACGAGTGGTTCAAGAAGTCATGTTTCCAAGGGAAATTCAAGAAATCTTTGGGTCGTAAAAGAAGACAAGTGAAATGATTCTGGAAATGGAGAACGCGTTGTCGGCAGCGGCAGCTTCCGGGGAGAAATGTTGAAACATGACCCTCACCCCCACCACCACCACCACCATCTACGTCTGTCTGTCTTCCTCTCTCTCTCTTTCTCTCTCTCTCAACCTCTCTCTCTCATTCTCTCTCTCTTCCCCGCATTTTTCCCTCTTTTTATCACTATATTCCTTTCTTGCTACTTTTTGAATCTACTTTCTTCACTTCTCCTTTGTATTTTTCGTTCTTTCTTTCTTTCTTTTTTCTTTCTTTCTTTTTTCTTTCTTTCTTTCTTTCTTTCTTTCATAACTTCCCTTTCTTTCTTTATTTCTTTTCATTTTCTCTCTTCCTTTTATACCATTCCTTCATTTCTTCCTTTCTTTTGTCTTTCTTTCTTTCAATGCTTCCTTTTCTTTCTTTCTGTCTTTATTTCTTTCTTTCTTTTTTTTCATTTTCTCTCTTCCTTTTATACCATTCCTTCCTTTCTTTTTTCTTTCTTTCTTTCTTTCTTCATTTCATTTTTCTCTCTTCTTTTTATACCATTCCTTCATTCCTTTCTTTTGTCTTTCTTTCTTTTATACCATTCCTTCCTTCCTTCCTTCCTTTCTTTCTTTCTTTCTTTCTTTCTTTCTTTCTTTCTTTCTTTCTTTTCATTTTCTCTCTTCCTTTTATACCATTCCTTCATTCCTTCCTTTCTTTTTTCTTTCTTTCTTTCAATGCTTCCTTTTCTTTACTTTCTTTCTTTCTTTCTTTCTTTCTTTCTTTAATTCTTTCTTCTTTTCATTTTTCTCTCTTCCTTTTATACAATTCCTTCCTTCCTTCCTTTTTTGTCTTTCCTTCTTTCGTAACTTCCCTTTTCTTTCTTTGTCATACCTTCTTTCATTTTTCTCTCTTCCTATTGTACCATTCTTTCTGTATTTCGATGGAATACGGGGGGGGTGTGGGTGGTTTGCTACAATGTAAATGGTATGGTTGGTGCTAGCCGTGAAGGTCAGCCCTGACGAAACCAAGGAATGTAGTTCGTCCAAGCTCTTTCTCTGGTAGTAGCGACAGTGCAGTTAGGCACTGGCCATATCCCGCCTGTGAGAGAGACAGAGGTTGGATAATGGAAAATAATTCTTCTCCAACGAGGACTCAGAGACGTTTTGAACTCTATCTGCCCTGGAAAGTGAGAACTGCCCATCTACCGCCCAAATATGGCAACAGTGCTTCATTTTCGGTCTGATCTGACCCTTATAAATGTAGAGCCATGAGGAGTCAGGCACTTACTTGAGCGGTACAAGGAGCCGATCATTTTGCCTGCATCATTAGCTATGTATCGTATATAGAAATTCCACTTGATGTCAGGTGTGAGTTTGAGGCCCAATATCCTCTCAAGGCACAGGGCCTCTTTGAGAGGGGAGGGGCATGCGTTCATTGGGGTCGGCTACATGAAGCTTGAGGACTCCTTGTTTTCAAAACAATACACCTTAATTTTAAAAGCCTATCAAAAACAAAACACATAAATATTTATTGGGTTCCTACAGATTTTGAAAAATGGAACTTGTTTAAATGACGTCCCAATTCAATGGTGCTTTATTGTATACAGAATTTTTGCATGAAAAAATGGTAATATTAGCCGTTTCCTTATATGGAAATATCCGACATTCATTGACTAAACAGCCGTTTGGAGTCAGACAGAAAAGTTTGAGGCCCAATATCCTCACAAGGCACGTGGCCGGCTACATGAAGCTTGAGGGCTCCTTGTTTTCAAAACAATACACCAGAATTTTAAAATCCTACCAAAAACAAAACAAATATATATTTCTTGGGTCCCTGCAGATTTTGAGGCCCTAAAATGGAACTGGTTTAAATGACGTCTCAATTCAATGGTGCTTCATTGTATACTTAATTTTGGTATGAAAAGTGGTAACAGTAATAGCCGTTTCCTTATAAGGAAACATTCGACATTCATTGACTGAATAATCATTGCTAATGAGACAAGAATACTACACTAGTTAGGACTTCATAGAGTCATTGATATATTATGGTGTATGTTGTAAGAATGGTAAGTAAGAATACGTTGTTTTGGTGTGAGAATTATTATGGTTAGTTTGGGTCAGTGATTGTGGCTAGCTAAATTTAATATTGAGACGGAAGAAGACCCTCCTTTTCCCCATTCTCCATTTTGGCCTTGTGCCTCACTTTTTTATATATTATACAAATAAATATTATAGCCATTACTACTTGAGTTACGCTTTTCTTTACGACCTGGCTATCAGGCTAGGATTAAAGTGTAGTATCTGTTCTCCTCATTTCTAATCGTAGCTGCCAATATTAGCCGTTTTCCTTGTAAGGAAAAATTTGGCATTTATCGGCCGAACTGTTACTGCTACTCGAGTTACACTTTTCTTTACTCCCTGGCCATAGGGTTGGGATCAAAGTGTTGTATATGCCCTCCTTATCCCTGTTGGTAGCTGTCATATAAGCCGTTTTCTTATAAGGAAACATTTCGCATTTATCGGCCGAACAGCCACTGCTAGTCGATTGACGCTTTACTTTACTCCCTAGTCATTGAGCTGGGATCAAAGTGTAGTATCTGTCCTCGGACGGATAAACTGTATTTTATCTTTCATTTGTGCTTCTGTCTTCGGACAGAGCGGAACTAATAAAAAATTAGGCTTGGTTCCGAGGAACAGCTGCTCGCGATAATACTTCCCTCATGACACTAAAGAGTTTTGATTTGTTATTAATACCAATGTCAGCTCAGTCGACGGTTGCGAGGCCTGGACTATTTGGAGATCTGGCTCGAGTTCACGCGCTCAGACTCCATACTGAACTTGTGTCACAGGCTCCCAGCGTGGCGGCGGAAATAAATAAAAAAAAAAAGAAAAAGTAAATACTAAGTGTGGTATATGTTCTCTTCATCTCTAATGGCCATCGTAATATTTACCGTTTCCTTATAAGGAAATATTCGACATTTATTGATCAAGCAACCAGTGCTACTTGACTTTCATTCCCTCCCCCGGTCACTGTTGTCTTCCACAGTGTGCTTGTCAAACTTTCTGCTTCTGGGCAGAGAGGAACCCAGACGAGGCTATGCCGAAGGGCAGTCTCGTCTGGGATGGTAGACAGCTACTCGACCCCGTTTTTTACGGGGTGTACGGGGAATTTTTGCCGAGCCTACGGGCTCGGATACCCCACAATAAACCCGGCCTTGTGTCACTTCCGACCAGGTGGGGCGGTTAGTGAATATCTTCCCTCTCCCGGCCATCGGGTTAGGATCAAAGTGTAGTATCTGTTCTTTCTCATCACTAATAACTGTAATAATAATCCTTTCCTTATAAGGACACATTCATTGATTGAACAATCATAGCTGTTATCATTATTTCCAGTATTGAGGGAGGTTTCCTTCCTAGCCTTTTGTTCAACGGAGTGCGGAAGGTCAACGTCTTATGATTATGTCATTATTTTCTCTTTGAGTTACGTATGCTATCCCTTTTAGTTGTTGCTGCTGTTTTAGCTCCTCAGTTGATGTGGTTTCTATTGTTTGGCACTGTTCTTTGCGATCGTGCAGCGCCAGCACGTGACGTTCGAAGGAGAATTGGATGTGCGGTTGGTGTAATGTATAGCAGCTGGAAATGAGAAATCGTGGCGCCGAGTTCGAATTCCAGTTGTGTTCCTTAGATTCACTTTCGCGCAGAAACTCTTGGAAAAGGTATCAATCTATCGTTTCTCACTCCCACACCTATGGGTTAAACAGTAGAATCTGGAAAAATCATTGTTATCACCAGAAAATATTAATTCAATATTCCCTTGCAAAGAAAAAAGAAGATTCGGCGTTAAATAACCAACAAAAGCTTGATAAACCGTAAAAATAAGTTTGTAAAGAAAATCAGTCAATCGAAGTAGATATCTATATGGGGTTCATTTACTTGAAGTCATTTTTAGTCATTGAACTGGTATATAGCTGAGAGATTTGACATTTCTAAATGATTTGAGCGACATGCGTGATAACTATATGAGTGTTACGATTGGATGAGATTATTTAAGAAAATAACTCTAGTTACATTAGGTAGTTTTTGCAGTTTTTTGCAGCGCAACTTCTCCTGTGTTCAATCTTCTTTTCCCTATATAGAACATTCTTTAGGTTTTATAGAAGTGTAGATCTGACGAGGCTATTTAAGAACATAACGCGTCCTGAAGAAGGCCGGAACGTACAACGGCCGAAACGTTGTAATAAATATGGCGACAAAGATGAGGACAATAGTCCGAATAATGTAAATAGTGTACATAATACCTCAACTCAGAAATATAGGCAGATACTGATAAACTACATCTGCGTCCTGGGTAAGACGATAAACTTCATCTGCGTCCTGGGTACGACGATAAACTACATCCGCATCCTGGGTAAGACGATAAACTACGTTCAACAGCAGGGCCTCTGATCAGGAGGCTTTGAGGAACGTGGAACCACCTCTTAATTGCTGGTGTTCCCAAGTCCACCCTGACCGGCGTGGTAACACCTGTTAGGGTCCCAGTTATGGGCAAATAGTTAACCAACAAACTGGGGTTAAAACACTATGAAAGTGTAAAAATATGTTTTAATATCAGCAATAAATTTTTTGAACAAAATTATTACCAGCAATACAATTTTGAAGATTGGTTTAGTTTGTTTGGTTTGGTTTGGTTTGTTTTACGGCATATCATCTTCAATGGGTCACTTAATGCTGACAAAATTTTCATTGTTGGTAATATTTTTTTCAAAATCTATTTCTGGTAATATTTTTTCAAACAATGTATAACTGGTAATATTTTAAAAATGTATCGCTGGTATATATATATATATATATATATATATATATATATATATATATATATATATATATATATATTTCTGCTGTTAAAATCTATTTTTACACTTTCATAATGTTTCGACCCAGAGTGCCATAGTGTCTAAACCCAGTTATTTTCGCTGGGGCCCTAGCGAGTGCTACCACACCACATCAGGGTGGACAATAGTGTTTCCACGCTCCTGAAAACCTCCCGATCAGAACCCTTGCTGCCGGATACAGTTTATCGTCATGCCTAGGACGTTACGTTTTTGAGGAAAAGATATTACCAGCAATACATTTTAGGAAAAAAATATTACCAGCAATAAAAAATCTTAAGTAACCCACTGAGGTTGGTAAACCGTAAAAGAAACCAAACGAAGAACATAAAGGTTAAAACATTTTAACATCTCACGGTAATGAACAAAAGCATCCCGGCCGCAAGCCATCCAGTGCACAAACAATACTACACTGGTTATAAGTAACATCGAACACAATACCAAGTCTAAGCATAAAATTCAAAGAAGAATCAGCAATATTATTTGTCCTGACCTGGCATCTCGGCTTCAGTCTCTTCCCACCGCCGTAACGTAGATTCTCTGTGCCTTTTTATCGTGATGTGGGATCTGAAAAGACGCAACACTTAACTCGACAGAGTCAGACGTGATAGTTATATTCAATTCATTTGTGACATTCTCAGCTCGTATAATATAATCTGTTACAGATTCATTTTCTCGTCTCTTTAACGCGGTTAGTTCAGTATATAAAGCAATAATTTTAGGCTTACCTTTTGACAAGTAGTGTTCACGCAAAATTTGTAGGGCTCGCCATCCATTGTCCTTGGCCTCTCTCATTATTAAAGACAAACTCCGGTCATCCAGGAATTGTATTAATTCAGCGAACACGTCTGCATTTTTTTCCATAAAATCATCATCCCCCTTCTGGTCGTCTTCGCAAAGGATGATGTCATGGAGTTTTTGTATTCTGAGGTAGCCTAAGAACTTCGTCTCCCACAATTCATATCTCGATTCATTCCCGTCAAAATATAGTCGTGGCCTGGGCTCATAACCAATGTTGTTCGTGATGACGGACGGCTTCGAGTATAGAATCCAGAGGTTAGCAGCGAATATTTCGAAGACAGTAGGGAAGCGTATTTCAGGTTAGCTGTGGATATTTTGGTAAAAGTAGCAGAGCGTAGTTCGTCCTTCTGTTTCTCTTCGCTTGACAAGCTGGAACTGGACATTCGGGTAGGGTAACAAAGTGGCCGCCTTTATACACGACGGATTGAATATTCTACGTCTTCTGATTGGTTAACCTTCTATTGGTCAACTATAAAGTGAGTCAAGTCATTTGGGCTAGCTCACTAGTTACGTAATGTATCCAAAAATTGTAACAATATTCAATACTCAGCTTGACAAGTCATTCCAATAGTATTTTCTTTCTCTTTCTAAACAATTACCCAGGACTAATCATCATGGATGTATCAGCACCATTCATGATAGTAAAGAAGATCTGGATCTTAACACAACACTTTTCTATAAATATCTTCATGGTAATTGTTCTGAAGAGCTTTCCACTTTGTACATATAGGAACTAATTAGGACTTCATAGAGACTATCAGGTATTATGGTGGCTGTAGTAAAAATGGTAAGTAAGAATGTGTTGTTTTGGTGTTCGGAATAATGTGATACGTTTAGGCCAGTAATCATGGCTAACTAAGTTTAAGATAAGACAAATTGAAGACCAGTTTTCCCCATCCCCCCTTTTGGCGTTGTACCACATTTTTGCATTATTAAAAATAAATATTGCTTTCCACTTTGGTACCTAGACTTTATGTATTTAAGCGTACTACAAGATTGGCGGCAGGAATTGCAATGTCTGCATATAACCGTAGGTTCTATGCTAACAGTTTCTTCTCTCAAACTACACACTTATGGAATTCTCTTCTAGCTTATTTTTCTCTCCAGAATCTATCTTACATATTTATAAGTCTACCATTCATCCATGCTTAGAATATTGCTGCCTCATCTGGTCTGGTGCTTCTGCCATATATTTAGAGATTCTTGATAAAATCCAAAGAAGAATCTATCTTACATATTTATAAGTCTACCATTCGTCCTTTCTTTGAATATGGCTGTCACATTTGGTCTGGTGGTCCTACTATATATTTAGAGATTCTTAATAAAATTCAAAGAAGAATCTGCAATGTTATTGGTCCTCACCTGGCATCTCCGCTTTGGTCACCTCCCCCATTGTTACTAGATTTTTTTTTACACTTTCGTAACTAGATTTTCTGTATTTAACTGCGGTACTAGATTGGCAACAAGGTCTCATCATTTTACAGTTTAATTGACTAGATATAACCGTAAGTTCTATGCTAACAGTTTCTTTTCTCGCACTTCTCGCTTGTGGAAATCTCTTCTGGCTCCTTGCCTTCCGGTAAACTTTGATCGCTCGAAAATTTAAATGCAAATAAAATCCGAAGAAGAATCTGCAATGTTATTGGTCCTGACCTGGCATCTCGACTTTATGAATTTAAGCATTTAAATTTAAGCATAAAGTTGGTTCACTGTGTCGTACGAGACAATTTTTCTCTCCAGAATCTATCTTACATATCTATAAGTCTACCATTTGTCCATGCTTAGAATATTGTGCCTCCTTGGGCTAATGTTCTCAGCTGACATGAAGTGAAAAGACTATATTAAATCCATTGCTAGGTCAGCTGCTAAGAAAGTTGGTTCACTGTGTCGTGTGAGACAATTTTTCTCTCCAGAATCTATCTTACATATCTATAAGTCTACCATTCGTCCATGCTTAGGATATTGTGCCTTCTTGGGCTAGCGTTCTCAGCTGACATGAAGTGAAAAGACTATATTAAATCCATTGCTAGGTCAGCAATATTATTGGTCCTGACTTAGCATCTCGGTTTCAGTCATTTTCGCACCGCCGTAAGGTTGCTCCTCTCTGTCTTTTTTAATAAATACTTTCACGGTAATTAAATGGACCATTCTGCCTAGACTCGTCTTTAAAATTTAAGCGTAGTGCTAAACTGGCGTCGAGATCTCATTAATTTACAGGTAAGCTGACCAGATACCTTTATTTCTTTATAGTCGATTAGATGTCCAATTTTCTTCTCTCCTATATCCAGAAACCGAGTTATTTGAAGTGTTTATTAATTCCACATCCTGAATATTTTATGATGAATTCGGGGCATTTTAAGAAAATTATAAAGATTCTGTCGTTAATGTATTTTTATAGAGATGTCGTGGACGCACCTTAATTCCGACATGTTACTTCTTTTTACGGGGACAGAAGTAACACAAAATTAAGTACAAAAACGTAACCTTTGACATCTGGGACACTGACTAAATTTTCTAGATTTTTTCGGGAAAATAAAAAAAAAAACTTCCATGACGGGAAGTTCAGTACGCGATAAAGTATTTAAAATTATATATTAGATCAATCGGGTGTTTACAATTACAGTTGGTGTGAGTTCAATCTTTAGTGGCCTGCACTGTTAGCCTTGTGCCAGACTAGATTAAAGACTAAATGGCTCGCCATGAAGCAATTTTTAGCAGGTAATCTATGTCATGCATACAAAGCTTAGTATTTTAAATGGGTAAAGAGTAAGCAAGATTCGAAGATGCTTATCAAGTTCGATCCTCGCAGTACCTCAGACTCATCTGGCCTTGCACCAGACTGAGTTAAATATCCACAAGATATGTAAAATTGAACAAGTCCTATTTAATATTGACAGTATTTTAACGCATAAGAATTAAAAAAGGAAGAAAAAAAGATACAAGTTTGAAAAAGAAAGAAACAAAGAAAGAAAGAAAGAAAGAAACAAAGAAATAGACACAAAAATAAAGAAAGAAAGAAAGAAAAAAGAAAGAAAGAAAGAAAAAACAAGCAAACAAGAGAAAATAAAAAAGAAAGAAAAACACTAAGAAAGAAAGAAAGAAAGAAAGAACAAGCAAACAAGTGAAAATAAAAAATAAAGAAAAACACTAAGAAAGAAAGAAAGAAAGAAAGAAAGAGCTAGGAATAGAAAACAGAAGGGAAAAATAGAAAGAAAGAAAGAAAGAAATAAAGAAAGAAAAGAAAGAAAAATAGATAGATAGATAGATAGATAGAGAGAGAGAGAGAAGAACAGAGAGAAGGCTAAAAGAAAGGATGAAAGATAGAAAGAAGGAAAAAGATTTTGTAGCGAATAACATGGACGAGAAAGTCATCTCCACCGATAGAAAAAAAAAACATCTCAGCCGAGTTGAATCGCTATTAAACGAACGAATGGAGGGGGATTTGGATTGAGAAGAAAGAAACAAAAAAAAAAAAATAAGGGAAAAAGCTTGAATAAAAATGAGTCCGGTATTTAGGGGCAGGGGAGATTTTGTTGGCAAGAGGAGGGAGACATGCGATCAAGGAGAGTAAGGCGGAGAGAAAGAGACCGAAACAGTTGGAAGGAAGGAAGAAAAAGAGTAGAGAGCCGCCGACAACGACAATCCCAACAAAAGCAGTTTAGCTAGTTGCGGGAAGAGTGTATGTGTGTTCGTATAACACAGGCCTTGCATGTTTTTTGGAGCAACGTCTCAGTAAAAAGACTTGAAGAAAAAAAATATAGTCTGTAAAGAAATTGGAACGGCTTTACCAAATCACAAGAGGAACAAACTAACGTTTTCTTTTAGACACTCTACGAAACAATTTCAGATTTCAATACGCATGTAAAAATCGGCAGCAACATACTATTAATATTGTCTCTACTTTAACGCGGCTTTAAATATATATATATATATATGTCTGTGTGTATATATATATCGACCACCAGAATATTTTACGAAACACCAATACTATCCAAATTTAACCGCGGTTTTTGTCTGGCTTTATTTCTTTAAAAAAAAAAAAACCCACAACGAAAGAAAAATTATCGCTTACTACAGTGACAGTTTTAACTTTTTACAACCGACCTGGGCTTTAAACTTGGCAAAACGTACGTATATACCAAATAATAGATTTTTTTTCTTTATTTAGAAAAAAATTCCAATTTACTATATTTTAATTATTTTATAGTTTTTTTTTTATTTGTTTGTAATATTATTTTCTTTTCTTTTTTTGTTTATCCATTTATTTATACTATAGGGTCCAGTTTTGTTTTCTTTGTTTATATCTTTGTCTATTTTTATAAACGCATTTAAGTCTAAGGTGGCTTCGTTTCTGGTTCAAGTTCGTATATTTCAGCTGTGTTTCTGAAACATCTTTTTTTTTTTTCTCTCTCTCTCTCTTTTGCTCCATTTTTCCCCTTTTTTTTAAATGTGACTTTTTTTTTCTTAAAAAAAAAGTCACTTATTTTTCTATCTGTACGATCGATTAAAAAGTAATTATTCCTTTTCACTTATTTACTTACATAAGTAATTTTTTTAAATACCCCCAAACGTAACTCACTTCAAATCAAAATACACTTTTATACACACCTTAAAATTCCAAATATTTTGCATTTATGATTTACATACTGAACAGCAAAATAAAAATATATATATCTTGCACTTAACCCCACTCTAGAAGCCGGTGTCCATGGCAAAAATGGCAGTTTATGAAAAAAAAAAATCAAATTAAAGCGAGACTTTTATTCTTGTAAAGAATCGTGAAATATTTGATTAAATATTAGGGAGGGTGTGAAATGCGTTAAGTTTCAAATAAAATTGCTTAATTTTAAAGGTGAGTAAGGTAGGAGTTTGCACACGCAGATGGGGAAAGTGAAGAAAGCCGAAAATGTTTTTGCCTTGATACAGCCTCTAAAAATGCCTGTTTTCAACAATGAGTAAAATTCGTCTGGTTGAGGCTGTTTAAAGGGTGAGTAACACACACAGTCAAACAGGAAACCCCAGGATCTAAGTCATGGAGACAGTGTTACTGGTGAAACAAAGATTCTCATTCCAGTAACAATATTATACGATCATGCAAATGTGTGTATGCACTCTGATACATACGTACATTATATATATATATATATATATATATATAAAATGTGTGTGTGTCTAAAGGAAGAGAGATTTCACCGAAGGGGCGAGTGCATCTTAATTTCATTGCAAGAAAGACACACAGACACACTAATCGAAGTATTATGACTAAAAAGAAATGACTTTTCTCTGGGAAAACTAGAGTTGGATTACCAACTTTAGCTCGGAGTGTAAGTAAACTGCAAACATTGACATGGATATATACATTAGACTTCCACCTCTTTCTCTTCTCTCTCTCTCTCTCACACACATATGAGAGGGATTAATAAAATATGTATCTGTTACTCTTTCTGTGGATATATCGCTACTGTAAGAAGAGTAAAAATATAATTTTAATGAGATTATTATTAATAATTAGAATAAATATATCTATTGAGAGAATGGATAGATGAAACTGTTTTTACTTTTTACACGCACATAAACGGTATAGACCTCTCTATAAATTCCTCTCGAATATATATATATATATATATATATATTGGTATGAAATATCCGAACAAATTGTCAGATGTAATTTGGGAAAAGCAGTACGATGTTGTTAGTTTTTTTTTTAATTTCTTTGTTAACATTTCGCACTGTACGAACATTTTCAAGGCAATTCATTTGTTGTGTGTATGCCTCTTTTGTCTCTGTATCCTTTTTTTATCTCTCTACCTACACACACACACACACACACACATATAGACGCGCGCAAAGACACACATATATAGAGAGGCGCAAAGACACACACACATATATATATATATATATATATATATATATATATACATATATATACACGCGCGCGCGCACACACACACACACACACACACATATTACACGCACGCACACACACGACACACACACACACACATATATATATATATATATATATATATATAGACGCACACACATATATATATATAGAGGCGCTGAGACACACACACACACATATATATATATATATATATATATATATATATATATACACACGTTGGCACACATATATATACGCGCGCACACACACACACACACATATATATTACAGTACACGCACGCAGACACACACACACATATGCACGCAGACACACAGATATATATAAATACATGCGCACACACACACATATATATATATATATATATATACACACACACGTATATACGCACGCAGACACACAGATATATATAACACACACACACACACACACACACACACACACACACACATGTGCTTCACTGAATCCATAGCATTTTGAGAAAAAAAAAGCACTTGTTTTCAAAAAAAATCTTTCCAACATAAATTCTTTCCTTGTGAACGCACTTGATTTGTAATGAATGCTATACAGAAAAGATTGAATCCCTCAGTAACAATTTCCGGTCAAAATTAATTTCCTAACTACATATCAGGGTACATACTTACTGATCCACCCTCAGAGTGCGAGAGATCAATTGATATAAGTATAATTAATATCTTTTGTGTTCGCATCGACTGAAATCGATAACGCTGAAACATATCTGATCTATAGTCATGTGTGTTGATATATAGATATTTACAAATATTCGGTTTCGATAAACAAATAATTTAATCCCTTGGCAGTCATTTTTCCTTGTTATCGAACGCATGTTTAAGACAATAACACAGTAACTAAAGGAATGCTTTTTTGCCAGTCGACATTTAATTTTGTTTTTGCATCAACTTGACTAATAAATGCATATGCCCGCACTGGATTCTATCCCGATATACACAAACGAGCCGTGTGCATACCATTGTCTGATATAAAACGTGATCGTCTGCAAAAAAGAAAAAAAAAAAGAAATATTGATTGACGTTTTATTTCGACTTGTTCACGTTTTACTGATTGAACCCAAGAACGCACTGATATAAAGAAAGATTTCTTAAAGCAATAATTTTATCGTTTACCGATTGTTATAAAATGGCCTTAGAATAGAGAAAAGGAATTATATCAAATTTGATATAAACATTACGAAGTAAAATGCCAAAAAGATGTTAGATTATATAATTCAATTAGGAAGCAATGTAAAGAAAAATGTGCTGAAGGGCTGGATCAGATTTTCAACTTTTAAACGGCCCTTATTCTGTAGCTATCTTTACTAATTCGCTGAAAAAGGGCATACCATAATGAAAAAGGGCCCAATTTTGATAAAAAAAAAATAGTTTATCATCGAAATGTTTAAGACTTAAGTGAAAAGACCAATGTAATTTTTTTCTTAATTATTTTATTAAATTTTTGTAATCTTTTTTTCGTACGTTCGAAATTTTCGTTAAAGATTTTTTTTTTTTTTTTTTCGTCAGCGGCTGGACCAAATAGGGATTATTAGCGTCATTTTTGACGTTAAAAGCACATTGTTTTGGAAATTCTTGCAAAAATCAAATAATTGTCGGATTTTCATGTAATTTTCAGGAGTTATTGACAAATGAATGAAATTATTATTGAATTTTTTAATTTTATTTTTAGAAAATCTTTGTATATATATATATATATATATATATATATATATATTATCATTATTTTACATCTGTTAGTCCCACTTATTTAATTTTATGAAATTTCGATAAATTAAAATTCCAGTGACTTTGTATTTATAATAGTTAAAATCAGGACGTCTTTGCAGAATTTAAATCAGCAATTTGCTTTTGTCTAACACAAACCCGATTTACCAAAAATCTGCTCTGAATCATAAAATAAAAAATGCAATAAAACTAATAAAAGTATATTTTTTTTTATTTAATCACAAAAACTTTTAATTGATTTTATAAAAAATAAAATAAGGACACTATTACCTTTTTAAGAAAAAAATTTCTATCGATAAATAATGAATTTTTAGAAGATTTGTTTGCTTTTCTTTTCTTTTTTATTTTAATTACAAAAAAAACATCAAGAATAAGACCGTTTATTGTCTTATTCCGTCTTTGGAATGGTACCTAGTCACTTGTTCGTGTATACGACTGAATAGTTTTAGAAGCTCATGTTTAAAACGAACCCCACCCCACCCTCTGAAAATGATGTTTTTGATTTAAAAAAAAAAATAAATGACAGTAATGATTTTAGTTCACCAAATGATACAGCTCAGATCAGTAGCATTGTTATTGATACAGACGAAAAAGGCAAATTTAGTCTTTTGTCTCGTCTAGTTCTCAGCTAAAAGTGGAGATGTTGGGGGGGGGGGGAGTAGCCACAGCCCTCCTGTCCCCCAACCCACCATACGCTGTGGATGCATGCATAGATGAATGTTAAACAATTAGTCAAACATTTGGATATAATTAGTACTAGAATTTAACAAGTTTCGCAAGAATACAAAGGCGTTTTTCACTAAAATATATTTTTAAATTTTAGAAAAGTATTTCTTTTAAAAATTTATTAATTGTAATTTATTTTTATCGCATTTTCTATGTTTTTGTTTTTTTTGTTTGTTTTTTTTTTACAAAATTTCTACGCGCGTGTGGGACCATTTCTATATCTACCCAGGTTACCAAAAATACTTAAAGTATTTGTTTTAATATTCCTTTTTATTTTTTTTTTATTTTTAATTTACTCGCGGGCTTGTCATATCTTATTCACCAGGAAATTAATTTTGAATACAGGAAACAAAGATATGTAGATCTTGGAAGTGTCAAGTAAATCAACTAGAGTATTAATATAAAAATATATAATAACTATTTTTGCTAAAATAAACTGTGTATTTCTTTTCTTAACAGGTGATCTAATATAAATAAATTAATTAAACAAAAACCAACATCTGAGAAATTCCGAAGCTGAAATTGCATAATAACTTAAATTGATTGTGTTACGTCCTTAACTACAAATCAAAAACTTGATTGATGAGAAAATATCTTCTATATTTAAAAATTTAAATACAGACGCGTGTGCTCATTCATAGTTTCATGTCAACCTCTGTGTGCGTTTGTGTGACTGCATTTTTAATGAAGATCTTCACACCCTCCACCCCACCCCACACAAGTTTCATTAAAGAAGACTCACAAGACATTCCTATTAATAATCCTTTATTAAATTTTTTTTTTTTATTGGTACAAGTGACTTCCTTTCTGGACATGGTGTGTAAAAACTGTCCAAATGATAATAAGATCCGAACGGTTTCGGCTAATCTATTAGACATTATCAAGAACTTGTTTGTTTAAATGAAAATATAGATTTTTATGTGTTTATATAGGGATGAGAATTTTTGCTAATTTTCGAACACGGCCAGCACGTTGTTGCCGTGTTCATAATCGGTATTATTGAGAATAGGCTTCTACTTTTCTTTTTTTTTTTTTTTTATTATTAACGCTTCCATTATCTGTAATTGTTTTCTGCATGTGGGTGGGTCTATTCTATTCGTAAGAACATAATTACGAATGCCAGGAAACAGTAAACGCTTAATCGCAGTGCCTTGTCAGACATCTTCAATGAAACATGTATAACAGAGGGATTGTTGCCCAAATAAACAATTTTAATCAGGTTATGACTTTTTTGTAACCTTATGATCCTGTATCGATGAATTTTTGTTCAAAAGTAATGAAAAAGGTATTAATTTGTTTTAGTTATTGAAAAAGATCATCCTTAATCCAAAAATTCGATTTTATCATAAACGTAATAACGGTAAAAAAATCAAAATACTTCACATGGTTTATTTATGAATATAATTGGATAATAATTATGTATTTTTATCGCATTTAATAGTTTATAGCTATAGAATAACATACAACCTTACGAATAAACAAACACTTGTCCCAGAAGATTATACTACAATCTACTTACATAAACTGAATTAAATACGTCTGCATAATTTTTTTAACAAAAGTGTATCGAATTCTAATACAGGAAATCAATTATTATACGAAATCTCAGTCATTACCCTTATATATATATATATATATATATATATATATATCCAGGTAAGATGCAAACGAATAGGGCACAATTCCAATGTTATGTGGGTGTAAAAATTTCAGATAGTATGTCTGTAAAGGGATAATCTGAATAAAGACAAAAAGAAAACTTATCTTAACCGACGCGTTTCTTCCTCTGAACGATTTTGTGAAGGCAAATGTGATAATTGACATATTTGCCTTGATAATGTCTCTCAATGTATGAAACGTGTCATTTTGATTTTATATATATAATCTCAAGAACAGTATTGGGTAAATTGTATGAGTAAATGGAAAAAGTTTACTTGTGACGAGTTTCGTTCTTCAGGTCTACGCATGCGCACGTACGAGGGATGCTGGGAATTTTAGAACTTTTTTTTTTTTTTTTTTTAAATTTTATCTAGCAAAATTCATTTGTAGTTTTTCTCTTTCTTTCCATCGCTTTTATAAGTAGATATTTTACGCTATGATATTAAAAGATCTGCTAGCAATTGTGAAATCTCGTAAGAGCCAGGATGCAAATTTATTGTAGATGACTTTGCAATTAAGGCATTCTCTAGACTTTCTATTGAATTATTTTCTTCTTTGATCATGGTAGAATTTTAATGTCAAAGATTTGGACGGTCACGTTACGGTGGACAACAAACGCATATATATATATATATATATATATATATATATATATATATATATATATATATATATATATAAACTTGTAATGTTAGTAACCCTCATTTATTACCACATGGTGAGATACGATAATCTGCATCGAAACATGAGTGTATTTATGTATGAAGTTACATA
The DNA here is from genome assembly GCA_903632075.3 of Acanthosepion pharaonis. NCBI lineage: Eukaryota > Metazoa > Mollusca > Cephalopoda > Sepiida > Sepiidae > Acanthosepion > Acanthosepion pharaonis. The sequence continues at coordinate 1,097,859 of CAHIKZ030001089.1, read as the reverse complement.
TGTTCGAATGTAATATCCTATAATAAAGTATATATATATATATATATATATATATATATATATATATATATATATTGTGTTTGTATGTAATTGGAGCATTTACTGGTTTCACGACCCGGGTTTCAATTTTAAGATTTCTTCAGGTGGTATTGGTAAACTATATTTTCCAATACCGCCCGAAGAAACCTTATGGTAAAAACTCTGGTCGAGTAACCAGTAAATAGTCTTTTTTTTTAAATAATATTATTTGCTTTACACGTTCAATTTTTTCGAATTCGTGTACTGAGCACTCTTTTAACATATCCGATCGGTGGTTTGACGTTGTTCTGACCAACAACTTATATATATATATATATAAGACAGAGTTCAAGAAAGACATTTGGTTCACTAACACAAAAAATAAATGTCTTGTATCGAGAATATTTAACATCGAAAAACAAAGGAAAAAATTAATTATTTTTAATAATATGTGGAAATCTCCACGCCTTGCCTGATGAAGGTCACGAGACCGGAAACACGTGTAGCAAAATAAAGCATAATATATTTTTTTAAAAATCCAAAAACGTTTGCGGTTTCTCTCTTTTTAATATACACACTTTTCTCTCGCTGGAACTAGTATAACCTTTTCCCTATATATATATATATATATATATATATATATATATATATATATATATATACACACCTTTCCCAATGGTATTAGCACGTAAGTGAATATAATGGATTCGACTGAGATTCGAACTCGGCTCTCCGATTCCTCAATCCAAGCCGCTATCCATTACTCCACCGTGCCTGTGAACCCTCTTCTCCCTCCAGCTATGGATAAATAGTAGGACAGACTGGGTTCTATAGCCGTGGATAGTAACTGGTCTAGAAGGAGGACAACTTTGAATTCAAAACCTGCGGAGGGTCGTCTGGGGACCTGTGCACTAGATCTCTGTATTCGTCCCTTCAAAATGTGTGGATGGTCCTGCACGAAACCTTCACTACTATAATCAAATCTCATGTGCTGTTGTCGGTTTCCTGGGAACTGATCTGCTTGACTCTCATACGTCGAATTTGATGGGAGAGTTGAGTATATATATATATATATATATATATATATATATATATATATATATATATATATATATGTACATGCTTGTATATATATATGTCTTTTCTAGCTTCACCTCTTTCTATTATCTATCTATCTATCTCTCTCTCTCTCTCTCTATATCTATATATATATATATATATATATATATATATATATATATATATATATGTGTGTGTGTGTTTTGATTACCAGTGAAGAAAAATGTAAATTTTATTATTAATATAAATTATATCTCTTGTTATACACCGAGCACTTTTATAAAATAAATGGGTCAATTTTTGAAGGCTTTCTTTTCTCCTCTTCAAAATTCTGGTGATTAAAAGCACGGTGAGGGTGGGTGCATATTAAAATAGCGCTACTCACACTTTGGATTTACTCTGTGAGGACGGTTCGGTAAACCAAATCCTAGGTGAACATCTTTAAGTCGTTATATAAAAAAAACACACAAATAAAACTCTTGCCACCTAAATTTACTTGCCAGTGTCTTCCGAGATATAAAACGGACGTCATTAAAATATGCCCCTGCACCCCCGCCGAAAGTGATTTCCACCACGAGCATCTTGAAAATAAAGCCACCAAAAATTGACCTGCCTCAGGAGTTCACTTCACTCACACTCTCTCTCTCTCTCTCTCTCTCTCTCTATATATATATATATATATATATATATATATATATATATGGATTGATGTGAGTTTGTGACCCTGCTTTCACGGTTTTTACGATTGTTTGCGTTTGTCTGACGATCGTCAAAAGCGTGAAACCCAGAGTCACAAACACCCATCAATCCAACCAAATATGTTAGCTCTATCTCTGATATTGAGCGCTTTCTAATAAGTACCGCGCATATAATATGTAAATGACAATAGGAAATCTGTAGTTATTGCTGACGCGTTTCGTCCAATGTGACGAAACGCGTCAGCAATAACTGCAGTTTTTTATTGTCATTTCTACAGGTTAAATCTGAGAAATTTTTATATATAAACACACAAGATGAGAACAAATACAGTCCAATTCCAAAATTGGTAACATTTCATTTTAAGAGGGCTCAATACAATGTAGAGCAGTAATTTAAAATCGTCTGATGAGATGAATTGATATGCAAGGAAACACGACTACAATTGTGTAGCGATTTTGACATCTTTTTGCGGTAATATCTTAAAATTTTATATATATATATATATATATATATATATATATATATATATATGAGAGAAAACATAGTCTTAAGGTGTGCTATATTTATGGGATAAAGTGGTCAATATCAGAGCTAGAGCGTGTGCAAATATAAAAGTGAGCATTGAAGTTCAACACTTAGAGGCGACAGGCTGTTTCATGCTAGAGACAATCGTCAGGTTAATGTTCACTTATATATTTCTCAGATGTTATAAGAAGAGTGCTCAATAATATATAATAGAGCTATTAAGTATATATTAGTGAATACACATAATATCCTACGTCGATAGCACAACTCGGAGTTTCCTGCAACGCCGCAATCTTCAGGTGCAAGATACTCACTGACCGTTAGCCGTTATGAAATTTGCCTTTTCGCGGTTATGAAATTTGCCTTTTCGCGGTTATGAAATTTGCCTTTTCGCGGTTATGAAATTTGCCTTTTCGCGGTTATAATTTAACATTAAGACTTTATTTTATTATTGTTCTCTATAATATTTGAATTATTTATCTTAACTTCGAAAGAAAAAAAAAAAATTTTTACGTAAACACGTTATGTATCCCTTTTTTGTATAAACGTATATTGTGTATGTGTGTATGTGGACATATTTCTTAAGCGTTGATCTGACACTTGGCTTGATAATGGCTTGTGTCATGGAACCGACTATCATTATTCTGTATTGATTTCTGTGTTTCTACCGCATACAGCTATAAACGTTTTATCTCCCATATCGAGCACTCTTCCCCTATAAACATTGCAAATTTGGAACACTGTTTAATCATCCATTTTTTTTTTTTTCAATTCACTATTAGACCAAACTCTGGCAGACATAGAGGAAGCCTTAAACAAACCTGCTGGCCCATGACGTCATAACACGTTCTTGATTTTTTTTTTTTTTTTTTTTTTTTAAATTAGCGTAATCTTGTTTTGGTGCAGGCCATGAGTAGGATGTACATAGAGGATTGAACCCGTTATGCAGTGGTAAGTGTATTTTTCAGTGCACCCACGTCGCTACCAAATAAGACACTAAGTCAGTTTAAAGAGAATTTAACGGCAATAGCGTGGAAAAATTGCCCAAGCCACCTAGGCGCTTTTCGTGGACGCCTCAGGTGCTCAGACCCTTCTCGAAGGAAAGGTACTGCCTGCTTAATATTATTTTCAAAATTTTCCTGGCGTGAGTGCCAAGGATATACCGCATATACTCGCGTATCATGCGACTTTTGAAGACCTCATTTCGAAGCTAATTTTAAGAGGGTTGCATCATACATGAGATATAAAATTATCGTATATACTGCTGGCCCTTGCTACGCAGTTGACCAAACTATATATCCGTTTACTGTAGTCAAATTAGCTTCAAAATAAGGTCATCAAAAGTCGCATGATACGCGAGTATTTTCGGTAACTAATAAATCCTTACAGGTAATCAAAGGAAAGGACAGTAAAAAAAAAAAAAATAGGGGATCAGTTTTGTATTGTTCTTTATTATTAAAGACATCCCCCATTTCTTGGCCATATAAGATTCATAGATGAAATTCGAAAACCTGCTTATAGGTAATCAAATGGAAGGATGATAGAAAATGAGGGATCAGTTTTGTATTGTTCTTTAGTATTAAACTCATCCCCCTTTTCTTGGCCACTGTATATGCTATCCATTTCTATAATCTAGACAGGATTTAAGTAACTTCCAAAAAATATTCTTAATTGTTTTTTTCATATGTACAGTATATACTGGTGTATCATGCGACTTTCTAAGACCTAATTTGGAAGCTAATTTTAAGAGGGGGTCACATTATACACGAAATATAAAATTAGTGTATATACTGCTGGCCCTGGATATGCCGTTGACCAAACTATATATCCATTTACTGTATTTAAAAAGAACAGCTTTATTTAAAATAAGCAAGATTTGGTAAAACTGATGTTTTACTTAACTGCATCCAATAATAATTCATGTAATATTCATATATTAATATCGTATTATAAAATACAAACATAGCGAATATGCATCTTTTCCCTTGTTTTTGTTTCTAAGATGTTTACCTGATTTTCAATCGGTTGTTTATGGCTGGACGTGTTTACGCAACGAGTGTAGCGTTACTAACGATACTTTTATCATTCTCTTTTACTTTTTGAACTTATTTAACCAGAAGATGGGATAAAGAGATAGAGGAAAAGAGGTTAGTCTATTATAATTTGGTTTATCAAAAAAGAAACCCGCATGATAAAATACATGATAAAATCATTTTTTATAAGTGAACATTTGGGGGTCGCACGATACGCGAGATCGCCTGTTACACGAGTATATACGATATATCGCTGCAATCAAATCAAGCTCGTTAACCATTATTCCACTATCGAGGCACCTAAGTTATTGGTTTCTAAGGTTAGCTTACTTTGACACAAGGCCACATGTATAGGCCGCCCATTGAAGATTGAACTCAATACACAACAGTAAAAGTCACCTAAACTAGCTCATTAGCAATTACCCATGCTAGTTTTCCTAGCTTCGTTGTCCTATCAAATCTAAAAGTATTCTTCCGTATTGTGTGTGTGTGTATATATATATATATATATATATATATATATATATATATATATATATATATATATATACACACACACACATATATATATATATATATATATATATAATTACCCATGCTAGTTTTCCTAGCTTCGTTGTCCTATCAAATCTAAAGAGTATTCTTCCGTATTGTGTATATATATATATATATATATATATATATATATATATATATATATATATATATGCACGTTACTTTTACTGGATACTGTTATTTGAGTAGAAGCTCCGTTGATTTATTAAACAGTATATTTATTTTCGTCTACCGACCTGGATGTTTGACAAATCATATTAAAAAAAAAATTACGCTCTCTGGCAGGATTCGAACCTGCGACCCTCTGGGCAGAGGGAGCTACAAAGAACCAATCTACAGAGTTTCGTCTCCAAATTTTATTCATCCGACATTTGTTTTATTTATTTCATGAAACTGACAGCATTATTCGGACGGTTATCTTCATCTTCATTGCCATATTCATATTTATTTCGGCCGTTGTACGCTCCTGTCTTCTTCAGGTCTCAAAGACAAATGGCCTAGTGCGTAATGACGCTAGTTAGATCCAGTGACTACACCCAAAGAGTTGTGAGTTCAATACCAGGCCACAGCAGCGGTGAACCAAAACATGGAGAGTTGAGTTAAAGGGAAATAACTGAGACATCCGGAAGAGTCATGGCACGTGGAAGTAGAACAATCTACCCCGTTGGTCGAAATAAAGGGTTCGGTTCGAAATTTCAATCACCTGAAGAAAGCCGGAGCGTACAACGGCCGAAACGTTGTGAATATGGCAATGACGAATAACAATACGAATAATGTAAATAATGCAAGTAATAATAATACCTCACCTCGGAGATATAGACAGATATTAACTAAAGCATCTTTCTCTATCGAGGGTCATAGATTGAAGTGTGTATAAAATAATTTGAAATACACGTAAAACTTCAGTTATAAATGTCGTCACCTTGAGAAACTGGAAATTGCTTCCAGCATACGGAAAAACGCCAGTATTAGCCTAAAACTCTCGCATAAACACACAAAAAACGAAATATTTGAAAATAAATGTAACATTCGAAAGTGCTCGAGGTTGGGGGAACTTATGTGTGTGTGTGTGTATACAAATATATAGAAAAATAAGAAAGAACACGTTAGGTTAATAATCCGAGTTTTTTTGTAGTATTTTATTTTTATTTTTATATATATATATATATATATATATATATATATATATATATATATATATATATATATATATATAGAGAGAGAGAGACAGATGAAATAGAATAAATAAATAAAAAAATCAATGAACCCAAATAAAGTAAATAATAAACAAATCATTATGACCAAAATATTAGACTATAAAAATCAAACCAAAAATCAGACGAAAAAATAGCTATAACTGTTAATATAACGATAAAATAAAAATAAATACTACGTTACTTAAAAACCGAAAAGTGTAAATAAAAATATACAGTATAATAAATAAATAATAAAAACAAGTAAAATAAATTAATCTAAATTCATCCAGATAAATAAACTAACAAACGGATCCCGATAAAGTAACCGTTTGAAAAAACAAATAAAGATAATCAATCCAAATATATACATGAAGTAATAAACCAATTAGAAACTGCTCCCGCCAAAATAATAGTTAGAATAAACTACAACAATCAACCCCAAAATTGAATAAATAGCTTTATCTTCTCAAACCAAAACAAACTATTAAATAAGCGATATAAACAAATTTTTACTACGCTACTAAAAACACCGACTAATAACAATAAAAATATAAGATAAGAAATAAAAATAAATAAAAACAAAATAATTTAACCCAAATAAACAAATACAAAACAAATCGGTAAAATAACCGCAAAACAAATCGGTAAAATAACCGCAAAAATGGAATACCCACTATGCACCACTGACCCGTATATATAAATAGACGAGAAAAATAACAGTACTCGTGGCCTGACGATTGTGTCTAGCATGGAACACTGTCGTCACTAAGTGTTGACTTCTATGTTCACTAATATATATATATGAGTATGAGCGTCAGGCCGATAAGTCCCCAGGAAACCGACACCGGCACATGAGATTTTGTTTATAGTGGTGCAGGACCAGCCACACTTTTTGGAGGGACGAATACAGAAACCTGGTGCACCGAATGCATGCCACAAGGTTCCCAAACGACCCTCCGCAGGTTTTGAATTCAGAGTTGTCCTTCTCCTAGACCAGTTGCCATCCAAGGCTATAGAACCCAGTCTGTCCTGCTATTTTACCCATAGCTGGAGGGAGATGAAGAGGATACATACCTTTCCCAAGGGTATTAGCACGTAAGTGAATGCAGTGGATTCGACTGGAATTCGAACTCGGCTCTGCGATTCCTCAATCCAAGCCGCTAACCACTGCTCCACCGTGTCTCCTCATATATATATATATGATCTGTCTCGTGTATTTAATATTTGTTTTGTAACAATAAATACGGTGAGCTTCTTTTTTGGCGATCAGTTTTCATATTTTAGGATCCACTCGTATTATATGCCAACGGATCTGTTGCTAAAGACGGTTGATTGGGGAATGCTGCAACCATTTTGAGCAGTTAAACAAAAAATCCTGAAATGGCCAAGTCAGTCCCCAGATTTAAATGCAATCGAGGCATTATTTGAAAATTCAAATCCAATCGAGAGCTCCGACAAACATCCTAATTAAAATGAATAAATGTGATTTATTTTTAAATCAATTTTCTCTGTTTTCTATGCATATTTAGTTTTTTATACTTTTCAATGAATGTACTAATGATATGGTCTTGTTGTCCGAGATTATCCTGTAACTTTTATCTTCTTTCCAGAGCTTAACAATCAGTACTTTTTGCGAATTTGTCAATTCTTTACCTCTTGCCATGATGAAAACCTTCTTGCACGAATATCAATTACAGAATGTTCTGTTTACATTTATAGGCTAAAAAAATAACTACTGATAACACGATTGAAACATTCTAGAATATTCCACTCGAATAATGTAGAGTATTAAAGCAATTTAAGTTTTAAAGACTGAAATTTGCATTGTACGAATACTTTTTCACCCATTGAAATGGATACATCGGATTTATTTTTATTAAATCAATTTTTCTGTTTTCTATGCATATTTAGTTATTATGTATCTGTATATAGTTAATTATATGAAAAGTATGTTTATTCATTAGTTGGAAATACAATAAATTAAAAATTTGTACGTGTACAAATATTTGTTTCCCCACTCCCACTGTATATAATTTCAAGGATATAGTTAACTGAAACCTAAAGACTCTAAGTTTTTATGTTGAAAACTGGGAACCTGTTGCTGAAGATAGATCTGCTGAAGATAGATTCTGAAGAAGGTTAATTTGGGAATGCTGCAACCATTTTGAGCAGGAGAGAATTGAGCATTCCAATAAAAAACATGCCATTAGGAAAAGAGAAATAGAATTTGTCCCAGAGTTATTAAGACAACAACACACTTGAAATATTTGTGGAAAAGTCACCCTCTCGGCGGTGTAGGATTTAGTTAGATGAACAAAGAGTACTTGACTGTAGTCTGTTCTAACTGCCTGTCTTTGGCCCAGTTGGTTTTATATAGCAACATAAAACAAACATATCACCGCCTCTGGTAATCATGTCCACACAGACATGGATATGTACAAAAAGCTGAAAATCATCTACCATATAACTAATTGTGAAAGCAGAATAACATCTACACATATTTTCATTACTTCAAAGTTCACGAGAAAATTAAATTTTGGTATTAAATGACCCATAAAGGGGTTGGTTGATATGCCATTAAACAAACAAATCATTCTAAATCTTTTGCTTTATATAAAGATTTTTGTAAAAATGATTTAAATCGGTAACTTTTTAAATAAAAAAACCCTACATTAAATAAAAAAAAAATATGATCAACTATACAGAATATCTCTCTCTCTTATATATATATATATATATATATATATATATATAGGAAGAAAAAGAAATCGTCCCAGAGCTATTAGGGCCCCAATACACTTGCAGGAGTTGTGAAAAGACACCCTCTCGTGGGCTGGTTTAGCCAGTACCTCGAGATCACCCCAGGGAGGTCAGTTGCAAACTCATGTTAATGCAAGTTTACCAGAAAGACCTGCAGGTTACCTGTGAGAGTTTTCTGACAAGGTATGTAAGTCTGTTGCAGAACTCAGGCATGCCATGATTGTACACAGAGACTGGCAAATTTCCAATATAAGTAACGCAAACAAACTTTGTTTGCCACGCGTGTCAAAGAGGTTGTAAAAGTGAAGCTGGCCTTAAGAATCACTTACAGGCCCATAACAAAGCGTTTGCATGGCTATAACTAATGGAAATAATAAAATTATGAATGAAAAACACAATAAAAGCTACCAAGTGAAGAGACAATCATATATATATATATATAAAATCAATCAACTGAATGTTTTACACAAAAGTTGTTTCCGCGCGATCTGTCGCTACACTTATGACAATAGGGTACCCAATGTCGATCACCCCGCAGGATGCAACATTGATGGAATTGACATTTCCCGATGCAGTCATAACTTCACTGGGCATGTTTCAAGGATGACGCTAGAATGCCTAAGGTCCTCGTGAATAGCCAGTTTGTCAGTGAACAAAGCACTATTGGCGGCCGTGACTCTGGTATAAAAACAAGCTAAAGAGTACCCTCTCCCAGCTTCTAATGTACCTCATATAGCGTTAACTGGAGATATGTTTCAGAGCGGTATCAAAAATCAGTTGTATTGACCGACTAAGAGATGAAAGTCAACGGCGGAAAGCGTCAGCAATTATTCCTGTGGAGATCCTCACTGTTGCACAATATGTGGGCTTGTATGCAGGTCACTAGCGAGACTGGAGTGTCACATACGACACAAGTATAAAAACTGAGTGATATTATCGGACCTCATGCGTCGAAATGGATGGGAGTCTATCATTATGTATATATGATAAAATATATATTTTAAGGTATGCTATATTTATGGGTTAAAGTGCTTAATATCAAGTGTATATATATATATATATATATATATATATATATATATATATATATATATATATATTATTTGTAGCCTCTGTCTGTTTATTATCGAACTTCTTGTAGTGTTTTTGGAGATAGACCCCATAACCATGTATGTTCTAAAATTACATTACACAGGGTACTTCGATAAATATATTTCATTTTGATCAAAGCCCCGCGCCGAGAGGTACAAACACCACACTGATTTTTTCCCTTTGATTTAAATTAAATTTAAATTTGAACAAGGGAATGACTCCTATCCAAAATATAGAAGGAGAAAACCAGAAGATGGAGGTCACATTGGCAAGATCATTGAGTAATATTGAAATGCAATATTTTTCTCTACAAATTATAACAAAGATTTCAAATCAATCATCATTTTCTTACAAACAAAATGTCTGACATGCAACGAGTGTTTCGGCTAGTGTATATATATATATATATATATATATATATATATATATAATTTTCAGAGTCAGAGTAACCTACCAAGGTTTCACCTAAACGGATCTTCAGGGTAAAGTGGTTAAAAAAAAAAAGGAAATAACGAAACAGTATTATTGATAAAGCCAAATGAGCACAAAACCACGTGACAGAAAAAAAAAAAAAAAAAAACGAAAGCCCCTATTTTATTTGGTTCGCCCTGTTCTTTTTTTTTTTCCTCGGGTACCGATTTGTTTTGACATATCTACAAGTTGGGCTATCTGAGTTTTTCCAACTGAGTGTTATTATTAGTAGTGTGTGTGTGTAGCGATTTTCCAAGCTCGATGATCGAACTTACTACTCACATCGTAATTGTTCTAGGGACAAACTTGCTAACCACTACACCTCCTCGGGGTATATATATATATATATATATATATATATATATATAAAATAGCTGTGTAAAATAGCTGGCCACACGTATTCGATGATACCCGCCTATTAGGGGCGGTTAGCAAATCCCTATTGTAGACTGTCGCAGACTGTGCAACTTTCGGATAACTGTGACATTCCTGTATTTATTGAATAATTTAGTTCATGTCACATTGACTGAAAAACCTACCAGTACAAAAGAATTTTCCTATTACCATATTAGTACAAAAACGCACGATCTTAAATTTTAAAAATTCAACCTCAGCGTTGCGACCGCACGCTCCAAAAAAATTCCTTACAATTAACAATAACACATTTCTAAAAACATATTTCGGATTACATCTATATTTTCGTTGTCCTATTATTACCGGGATGTAAAAAAACAAATCTATTTCCATACCTGATGATGTCTGTATGAACAGACGAAAGCTTGTAAAAAAACTAAAAAAAGACCTTATGCAACTGGAATTTATAAATAGGGATCATAACATTCATCTACAGGTTCGGTGCTAATGTAATTTATTAAATTTGTTTGCGAAGATGAATTCTCGCCATTTATATCATTAACTTCTATATCTGTTTTTTGTATGAATGATTCATGTAATGTATATTGAACTGCACGACATACTTGAGATATATATATACAAAGAATAATCACACATAGAATTAATCAGAAGTATCAATGCGACATCCATCGCTAGAAAACATAATATATGCATTAAATTCCTGTTCATCCATAGTGCGAGTTTTGATCCTTGAAGAAAAACTTGTTGTCTGTAGTTTTTCAGTTTATTTGATGTTAAAATGCTAGTACTTATGGACGGTCTTCCATCCATCATCAGGCATGTATTTTTTTTTTTCAGTGTAATATCAACTCTTCGGTTATAAGCGAAACTTCTCTGCATAAATCGCTGGGAAAAAACTCCTGGCTGACTCCTATAAGAATGGCTGATGCTAACCTCCAAGTGAATCGTTGCGCCTTCTTGGTCTAATATTCTCGGTTGATATGAAGTGGAGTGATTATATTGGATTCATTGCCAGGGCTGCGGCTAAAAAAATTCATTTCATATTGTCGTGCTAGAAAATTTTTCTCTCCAGAATCTATCTTGCATATTATATAAGTCTACCATTCGGCCATACTTTGAATATTGTTGCTACATGTCGTCCAGTTTTCCCGCTGTATATATAGAGATTCTTGATAAAATCCAAGAAAGAATTTGCAATATTATTGGTCCTAACTTGGCGTCTCGGATTTATTCATTTTCCAACCAACGTAATATATCTTCCCTTTGCCTTTTCCATAAATATTTTAATGGAAATTCTTCGGAATAGCTCTTCGCTATGATACTTAGACTTTATGAATTTAAGCGCAATACTAGTTTGGTGGATAGTTTTCACAGTTGAAAATGTAGCAGTAACTTCTATGCTAACAGTTTCTTTTCTCGCACTTCTCCCTTGTAAAACTCTCTTCCTGCTCCTTGCCTTCCGGCCAACTTTGCAATGAAATTTTTGAAGGTCAATGTCATTCGTTATCTTCTGCTTATTTGATTCATCTTCTATTGTTCTTGATCCTTAATGTTTTCATTTTTTTTTCTTAATCTTTCACACTCATTAACCCCTTGTGTCTTAGTGGCTTTACTACGTTGCATGAGGTGATGTGATTTAAAAAAATTAACGTATTTAAAACTGAATTTCATTTGATTTGATTAAAGGGAGCTGATATTTTATTTTCATTTTACATAAAGCCCGTTTTTCTTTTCTTTTTTTTTTTAAGTCCTTATCAATCGATGCAGTTTATAAAAATAATGTCGATAACTTCCCCACCAAACACCCTACTGGATTTAGTAATATGTCTACGCATGCGCGCACACACACTCCGGCCATTTTTTTTTTTTTTTTTTTTTTTACCACAGATTGCTCATATACGTACAATATGCGCTTATAGTGTATGATATTTAGAAAAACAGTCAGTTTTTAGCTAATTTTCTCCACAGCTTTTAAGGAACACAGGTTGTTATTATTATTATTGATTAACGGCAAAAAATCACTGAATCGAAAAAATATTTTGTTGAATAGGAGTCTTCTTAATTATCAACACTATGGTATAACATGCACGATAAGTATTTAGGAAAATATGACAAACTGGAAAAGTTTTTTGTGATGTGTTTTCATCTGTTAGGATTTCATCGGACGGATGAAATGGGTCACAAAAACATTTCCACTTTGTCATATTTTTTTTTAAATACTGTTCGTTGATATATTAAATTATGCAACATTATATATCGTTTATATATATATATATATATATATTGTCGTCACATAACAATTTTCTATGTCAAAACAGCAAAATATCATCTTTAATGGTAGATATCTTTGTTTCGTGTCTGTATAACTACTCTGAGGATGGCTCATGTGAGCCGAAAGGTTAAGACCAAATTAATAAAATAAATATCCAAATGTTAGATAATTTGTCTTTTTCACTAGAAATTAAAGCACACATTCGAACGGCTCATGATCAAATATAATACAATCATTGTCTATTATATTTAATATATATATATATATATATGATTTTTTATCTTATATGCTCTATCAAGGGAGTCTCTGAGGACCAGGTATTGTTGAGCACTATTTCTCTTTTACCAGTCTTTCTTTTAGAGGTCTTACTGCTACCCATGATATGAAGCAACCTTTCGATACGTCTATGAACTTTTTCTGGTGTTATATATATATATATATATATATATATATATATAATTGTGAATTTACGGCTTTTTCATCTCGCTCGGATGGGCATTCCCCACTCTCGATGAGTTTGTTGGCGTGTACATGGTCTGCATTGCTATTTAACCCATAGCTCGGGGTAGAAGACATGCATTCATGTCTTCCACAAGCGTATTGCCGTATAAATCAATATAAGTTACTCTACTGAAATTCAAACTTGGCTCGCTGAGTTCTCATTCTGATCCGCTATTTATTACACACCACCATCCGCACGTCCTTTTTGGCATCCCTCCCCAACTAAACTTATTGTCTATTTGATTCCATGTCAATGGTCAAGTTTCGTCGTCTCGGTTAAAATAGAACAAAATGTTTGATGGTTGGGCCTATTGTACGTGGGTCGGCTGAAAATCTGACCACTTGGATCTTATTGATGAAGTTTTCATCCTATTTGTCAAAAAAAAAAATCATCAACAGCAAATATGACGCCATTGTTAGTGTGATACTGACTCCAAGCCAAACGTTTTTGGGTTTTTTTTTTTCAAGTTGGAGAATGATAGATGTGAGCCAGATCAGGAGAATAGGGTGGATGATATCATATGAGGGTCTGTTGAAAAGTTCATAGTCTGACCAAAATACTCTCATGGAATGCAACTAACATAATCCTGTTGGTCAAAAAAGTCTCAACCTGTTGGTCAAAAAAGCCATCAACAGCAGATATGATTTTATCATGACAGTAATACTGGATCCCAGTCAAGTGTTTTTTTCAGGTTGGAGAACAGATGATAGTCAGACGAGGCCAAATCAGGAGAATAAGGAGCATGATCAACTAGTTCAAAGCTACAATCACGCACAGAAGCCATTGAAACCAAGGACTTGAGTTCAGGAGCATTTTCCTAGGTATTTTGTTTTGACTGCCTTTCAAGAATTCAATGCCAACTTGCCTCAGCAAGTTGGCATATAACTCTTCATTAATAGTGTGGCATTTTTAAAGATAGCCAATAAACACAATGTCTATTGCATCCCAAAAGAACTGAGGCCATCACCTTCCAAGATGAGGACAACAGTCCAAACACAGACATTTAAGAAAATACCTGTAGTGTTTAAAGCAGACATCAGGAAATGCCATGACCTTCTCTTTAGAAGAAATACGAAGGTACTGTTTAGAAAAATTGACATCCAGTACTAAGATTAAATTGTTTGCGAAGTTTGTGATTTGAAGAACTCAATTTTTGACCCTTATTGGAGTTTTGGTTCAAATTAGTCTTTTAACCAAAAATGGACTTATAGCCTGAATCAGAATTAAAGTGACGTTTTGAAGTTTCATGGAGTGAATTGTGGAATTCAAAGTTATTTCTTCAAAATTATCATTGCTGTTTTCTAAGCTAGTCTTTTATCATATGAGGGTCAGTTGAAAAGTTCAGTCTGACCAAAATACTCTCATGGAATGCAACTAACATAATCCTGTTGGTCAAAAAAGTCTCAACCTGTTGGTAAAAAAAGCCATCAACAGCAGATATGATTTTATCATGACAGTAATACTGGATCCCAGTCAAGTGTTTTTTTTCAGGTTGGAGAACAGATGATAGTCAAACGAGGCCAAATCAGGAGAATATGATTAAGCATGATCAACCAGTTCAAAGCCACAATCACGCACAGCAGCCAGTGAAAGCAAGGGCTTTATTTCTGGAGCATTGTCCTCATTAGACAAATCTCTTTTCATCCTTTAGGGAACAGATGATAGTCAGATGAGGGGGGGAAAGGAAGTCAGGAGAATAGGGAGGATGATGAACCATTTTAAAGCCACAATCATGCACAGCAGCCATTGAAACCATAGACTTGAGTTCTGGAGCATCGTCCCGAGAGAAAAATTTTCATCAATTTTCCTGGTTATTTGGTCTTGACTGTGGGCCATCTTCAAGACTCTCCCTTCTTCTCCTAAATTCAGTTGCCCACTTTTGTCCTGTTGATACATCTGGAACGTCACCCCCATCCCAATGTAGCAACCATATTAACAAAAAATTGAAAAATGTATGTGCAGCTATCCGACTGGACACTTTGGCCCACGTTGCCCAAGAAGTAGTTCGCCATATTAATAGATGTCCAGAAACCAAAGGTCTCCATTTTGAGCATCTCTTGTGGTGTCCAAAGGCAACACTTGTATTAATCTCGTGATGTCTAAATAAACTTAGTATTACAATATCTGTACAGTATTTTCCTTTCCTGCAGTGTTTTTTTTTTATATAGTCTTAAGATGTGCTATATTTATGGGATAAAGTGCTCAATATCAGAGATAGAGCGTGTGTAAATATAAAAGTGAACATAGAAGTCAACACTTAGAGGCGACAGTCTGTTTCATGCTAGATGCAAACGTCAGGCCACCCAGGAAGAGCTTAATGTAGACTACATATCATAATAATAATAATAATAATAAAAGAAAAAACCTTAAAGATTTATTTCGGTTATAATTTATTTCGTGAATATCGAAATATTCATCTCTTCAAACCGAAATCTCGTAGTAAATGGAGACAATGCAATGGGCGGATATATTACATTGAAAGGGGGAGGGAAAGTAAGAGAGAAGGAAGAGAAGAGTGACTGAAGGACAGGCACTTTTAAAACGATGAGAGGGGGTATGGAGAAGAAAAGGAAGTAATGAGGGGGTAATAGTAAACCTAAACAGACTGACCACCGCCAAGAATTTTTCCCTTAAAATTTGTAACATTGGGTTATACAGCAAACTGATCTATATGGCCCGTTGTTTTAGAGAGAAAAAAAAAACAACTCAATTCCAAATGAGTTAGTCTAATAAAAGAGTCCTTAATACAAATAATTTAAATAAAATGTTATATCCAACAACTCAACTCTTGAGTTCCTTAACCCTTTCAGTCATGCGTTCCTGAACAATTTTAACCCTTCTGCCTGAGCTGCTGAGTAAAAAAAATTCGCAAATAATTCTTATGTAATGCTTCACGGTAGATATAAAAAATAGTTACAAGTGTTTACCCGACCATTCAACCGGTGCCTTGGTAAGTCATTTCTTCTCTACCACTGTTCAACCAATCGCTGGACATTACGTCATTTTCTCTACCACCGGTAAAACGGTGGTCAGAGCTCAGATGGTTAAACGAAACATTTTGTAATCGTTCGATCCAGTGAGCGAAATAAAGGGTTCGACATTCTAACCATCTGAAGAAAACCGGAGCGTACAACAGCCGAAACGTTGCAATAAATATGACGACAAACATTCGGAAAATAATCCGAATAATGTAAATAGCGTATTCTCATCCATGTCATGTTTAATGGATGTCAGTTATCAGTTATCCCCTGTTAATTCCCTCTCCAAGTTCTTCACTACCTTAACACTCTTTGGGTCCTGTCACTGGATCTAAATAACGCTTTGGAGAACTTGGAGAGGGAATTAACAGGAGATAACTGACATCCATTAAACATGGCACGTGGAACTAGAACAGTCTACCCGAGTGAGCGAAATAAAGGGTTCAGTTCGACATTCCAAGCACCTGAATGAGGCCGGAGCGTACAACGGCCGAAACGTTGTAATAAATATGGTGACAAAGATGAGGACAATAGTTCAAATAATGTAAATAGTGAATTCAATTGATTTATAACACATTTAATATCTGTGATATATAATAATGAATTAATTTATGTTAAAAACTATAAGGAATAATATTAGTTAACAAGTTTCATTAATTAATGTAATGATCAGATTAATTTCTGTGAAACTTGAAATCCGGAGATAAGTGTTTTGAACTTTATATTTCAATTTTTCCACCAATATATACACAGTTTGTGATGGGTAAATTATCACCATTTTATATTTTTAATTACGCGCATGCGCATTGTTTTTGATTTTTGTCGGCTGCACAATGTAGTAGGGACAGTTAGGCTATGACGCAATTCACTCTGCCATAATTTTGGAAACGGTATGCTGTACGGTTTGATATTCTTGCAGGATGATCTAATACGAACATTTCAGAGTGCTTTGGTATCCTTCTGAGGATAGTGCAGAGTATTGAGATTGATGAAAACCAAATATCCAGTCAACATCATGTTGTTTGGAGTGGTCATTAGTAATGGCGGCGTTATTCCCCGATTCGTCTTCCAGCAGGGACTCAGACACCACACGTGTTGTCCTGGGTGAAGATGGTGGCTGCTGGAAGATCCTATGTCTGGCAAAAGGACTCTGCACCATGCCAGGAGAACCCATTTATGCCTGTTAGACAATTTCTGTGACCACATCACCCCTTACATCTGGTCACATAACTCACCAAACTACAACCCTTTGATTATTATGTGTGTGGGGGAACAGTTCAGTAAGAGACTCAAAAACTCCTTGTAACACGAAAGATGAACTGAAGGCAAGAATTATGGCAGCATCCACCAACTTAAACAAGGAGACCGTCTAGAAGAGTTGCAGGAGATTCCGAAGTCGTTTGGAGGCCGTGGTTGAAGACAATTGCGATTTTATTGAATAAATTTACGCTTAGTATTTCAAGACGAATTGAACGTCTATATCTGTGTGCCTCTCTCTCGAGATATATATAAGGCTCAAACACTAATATTCCATGGTTATAATCTATTACATTGGAATCGTAATCACGATCCAATTGATCAGACCTACAAATTCAAAAAGAAAACAGAAAATATAACTCCGAGTATAAAAAAAAAAAAAAAATTCATTCAGAGTGTGTGTGGGGGTGAGAAACAAGTGTGAGAGGGAAATGTATGAAAGCTCTAGAGAGAGGGTGTAACGGAAGAAGAATAGCAAAGGCCTTAACGTGAGTGCGGAGAATAAAATTTAAAAGTGAGAAGTTTTAAAGAGAGAAGTCAAATAACTGTTTAAATGAGTGAGATACAGATAAATATGAATTATTTTTCGATGCATAATTCGCTACCGAATCGCTGACTTAAATTAAAAAACAGACACCGGAAACGTGTGGATACATTTGTGGTGACACTACGCACAATAAAAAAAAACAATATGATCTAAACTTAAAATCCAGATATGAGAGAGGGAAAAATGTATATATATATATATATATATATATATATATATATATATATATATATATATATATATATACTAGTAAGATAAGGGAGAACCTTATATAAATAAATTTCCAAGAGAATAGAATCCAGGTAGAGCTCAATGTCCAAGACAGAGCAAGAATATAATATAAAAGGCTCAAACACTAATATTCCATGGTTAGAATTTATTACACGATCCAATTCATCAGACCTACAAATTCAAAAAGAAATCGGAAAATATAACTCCGTGTATAAAAAAAAAAAAAAAAAAATTTTAGTGAGAGTGTATGTGTGGGAGTGAGAAACAAGGGTGAGAGGGAAATGTAAGAAAGTTCTAGAGAGAGGGTGTAACAGAAGAAAGAAGAACAGGAAAGGCCTAAAGGTGAAGGTGGGGATTAAAATTTCAAAGAGAGAAGTTAAATAACAGTTTAAATGAGTGAGATGCAAATAAATATGAATTATTCTCAGATGCATAAATCACTACCGATTCGCTGACCTAAAATTAAAAAAACAGACACCAGAAATGTGTGGATACATTTGTGGTGACATTAGACGCAATAAATACGATCCAAATTTAAAATCTAGCCAATTTACACTGCCGATGTATATAAGAAAATTTGTCATCTAGTTTGCATTTACTAACCTTATGTATACATGAAATACAATTTTATATATATATAACCGTAATTTCTCTGTTAACTTTTTTCTTATTTGTGTAACTCTATTCCGGCTCTTTGCTTTCCAGCCAACTTCGGTCTTCAAAAATGTAAATGCAAAATGACAATCTTCTTGATTCCTCTTCTTTTATTGTTCTCTCTTCTTAATGTTTGTCTTTTACTTATTCTTTCACACCCAGTAACCCCCCCCCCTTGCGTCTTTATTACTTTATTGCTCTGCTTTGGGGTGAAATGGTTATATGTACAGAGTCTGTCAAAAATACTTTTATAAACATTAGGAGCGGGTTCTTCTCACACCAAAACAAGGACAAATGTCCATATAAACATAACTCAAAAATGAAGGATTTTCGGATATGTTTAAATTTTACGCTAGACGCTGTTAAATGTCCAATCCAAGACACAATCCGAAAATACTTTTACAAACCTTGGAGGTGGGTTCCAGATTCTACCGTAAACTTTTCTTTAAAGCATAGAAACGAATGCAATTTGGGAAGCATTAAGAAAATCAATAATAACAACATAATTGGAATATGAGCTCTGGTAAAAAAAAATGGTTACTAAGGCATTAGGTTTACACGTCCCAAACATTCATACAATGATATCCTTAAAGACACGTGGTCCAGTGGATAAAATTGTTGGTTGGATCCAGTGACTTCAGCCGAAGAGTTCTGAGTTCTGGCTACGTGGTGAACAAAAATTTGGAGAGTTGAGTTAAAGGGAGATAACTAAGACATCGGAAAGAGGCATGGCACGTGGAACTAGGACAATCTGGATTCAGTTCAAAATTCCCATTATCTGAAGAAGGCCGAAACGTACAACGTCGTGAATATGGCAACAAATATAAATACCTCATCTCAGATATATCTATATATATATATATAGAGAGAGAGAGAGAGATTGCACTGTTACATGTATATACCCACTACAAAACTGTACATCTTGTTTCAAAAAATTTCTTCAGGTGGGAAATCACGATGTTACTAAAATATTTTATTCCGAAATACAGTTAACGAAGCATATCCTCTACTTATTTTGAAACAAGATATATAGTTTTGTAGTGGGCATGTACATGTTCTAATTCAAGTAGATGTGCTATTTCAGAATAAAATATTTTAGTATCATCGTGATTTCCCACCTGAAGAAACGTTAATTATTTAACGTCGAAACAAGATGTACATTTGTGTAGTGGGTATGTACCTGTTTTAATGTAACACTGCATAATAAATAAATATTTACGGCTCTACTTTTGTACTGATCCCTGTTTAAAATTAATGTTTTGAGCGCTGAAATCTTACTCTTCGTTCTTTTAAATTTGGAGATATATATATGCAATAAGCATTAAAAAAGACTCTAAAATTAAATCTCGACAATGAGGGCAAGTAGAAACCTGAACCAAATCAACAACAGCTGTCCGATTCCTTGAAAGGAAATCCAACTCGCTAATACCCGAGGAATTGTAACAGTCACGCAATGATCCTTCAAACTGAAGGAAGATTTTATCTCTATAATAACCAAGAGTTCATCTAGAGTTTTGCTTTGATTGTCTTTATTTCCGACCCCACCCCCCAGATCATCGCTCTTGTACTAGCGACTCTGGATGACAGGGTCTTTTATTATCACTCTACCTGTCTGTTCGATGAAATTTACAAAGCTAAAAAACGAAATGACCGACTTTGTGAAAGAACAGGATGGAACAATATTAACCAAATTAGTTTGCCTTTTCTTTTAATCTTGTCCAAGCTAAAACATTGTTTATCTTCTCTTTTACTCTTCTCGAAGTCAAACCTTTGTTTGCCTTTCTCTTTATTCCCGTCCAAGCGAAACCTGTCTGCATTTTTTTTAACACCCATCCAAGTGAAACCACTGTTTGCCTTTTTTTTTTTACTCTCCTCCAAGTGAAATCTCTGTTTGTCTTTTTTTACTCTCCTCCAAGTGAACCCTCTATTTGCCTTTTTTTTACTCTCCTCCAAGTGAAACCTCTGTTTGCCTTTTTTTCCCTCTCCTCCAAGTGAAACCTCTGTTTGCCTTTTTTTTCCTCTCCTCCAAGTGAAACCTCTGTTTGCCTTTTTTTCCCTCTCCTCCAAGTGAAACCTCTGTTTGCCTTTTTTTCCTCTCCTCCAAGTGAAACCTCTGTTTTTTTTTTTTTCCTCTCCTCCAAGTGAAACCTCTGTTTTCCTTTTTTTTTTCCTCTCCTCCAAGTGAAACCTCTGTTTGCCTTTTTTTTTTTTACTCTCCTCCAAGTGAAACCTTTGTTTGCCTTTTTTCTCCTCCAAGTGAAACCTCTGTTTGCCTCTTATTTTTTTTACACTTGTCTCAGTGAAACCACTGTCCGATTTTTTTTTCACTGTCGTCCAAGCGAAACCTCTCGGCTCTAAAGAGTGTAACAATCCAGCAACGTCTATTTCAAAGTATCCACTAATAATAAGGTCTGAAATAATAAAATTGTCTGATGAAAAATAAATCAATTAACTCGTTACAAATTGCTTTGTTTACGTTTCTGATAGGAAACTGAACAGATATCGGCTTTTGAAAGAAATATGAAGAAGGGAAAAGAAAAATAGCTGGATTGTGATGCTCTCTGTAGCCAAGTGGTAAAGCACACCGGCTCAAACAGTGGTTTCTCTTCCAAAGGGGAACGCAAGTTCGATCCCTGCCGGAGATCACCTTTTCTTTAAGCTTTCTCGAATGCACCGGCCGATATGCTCCGTTTTAAAATAATAATGAGGCGACTATTTCAGACACGAGTATCCACTAAAAATAAATGTTTGAAGAAATAAAAATATCGGATTATATATAATGATAAAGATATAGTTAAGTCATTCTATATTTATGGGCAAAAGTGCTCAATATCAGGAACAGACAGTATGTAAAACACCGAGCGGCGACAGTCGGTTTCATGCTTGAACGTAATCTTCAGGCCTTGTGTGTTGTTCGACTATTTATATATACTGGTCAATGAAGCATTACAGGTAGTAAAATCTATAGTATTATCTTAACAGTTATTGGGTAGGAGGTAACAGTTATATTTCAAATTATTCTAGAAGCTATTGATTAGGAATAACTGATCCGTATGCGCTTATTTTTAGCTATTTTTAGTGTTGATTTTTTTTACGTTTTATTCATTATTTGATACTGATTATTATTATTATTATTACATTAATTTATGTGAGCAATCTGTTTATTTTAATTTAATTTTTTCGGATATTGGCTGTCTTCTTTTTTAGTTTAAAATACTGTCTTTGTCTAAAGTAAGTTACATTAACTACGTTGGATATAGTGTGTATATTTGCATTTTTATTGTGTATTTTGTAGTAGATTGCTAAATAGGTTTGTACCTATTTGCATATAAGTAGAAGAGGTATAAAGTGTCTAATAAACTAAATGACAGGTAAGTTGATTAATGATCACGTCTCGTAAAGCAACACACACACACACATATATATATATATATATATATATATATAATTAGCATTTTACAATGCATTTGTCTACATCTCTGAGATGAGGTATTATGATTACTTATATTATTTACATTATTCGGACTGTTTCACAACGTTTCGGTCGTTGTACGCCCTGGCCTTCTTCAGGTGATTAGAATTCCGAACTGAACCCTTTATTCAATCAACGACACTAGATTGTTCTCATCCCGTGTTGTTCTTATCAAGTACACCTCACTTATTGCTCACTCGGTTTCCGAGGAGTCTAAAACCCGGCCCAGGGATTGAACTCAGAATTTGTCTGTCACCAAGTTCACGACCTAAGGCTTTAATTCGGTGGTTCGGTTCGGAATTCAGAAGCAGCTGAAGAAAGCCGAAGAGTAGAGCTGTCGTGATAATATGAGCTTAACATTTGTCTATATCTCTAAGATGAGGTATTATGAGTATTTACATTTACTGCTGTAGCCTGGTATTGAACTCACAACTCTTTGGTTCCAGTCACTGGATCTAACCAACGTCTTTATCCTTGTGGACATTTGTGTATGAATTTCTGGGACTTATAAACCTAATGTCTCAGCAACCTTTTTTTTACCTGTGCTCATATTGCAATTTTTCCGTTATTATTATTATATATTTTTTACCGGAGCTTATATTGCAATTTTTGTCGTTCATTGTTTCGAACCGATACTAGATTGTTCTCATCCCGTGTTGTTCTTATCAAGTACGCCACACTTATTGCTCACCCGGTTTCCGATGAGTCTAAAACCTGACCCAGGGATTGAACTCGCATTTATTCTGTCACCAAGTTAACGACCCAACGCTTTAATTCACTAAGTTTCCGCGGTTCAGTTCGGAATTCCCTGAAGAAAGCCGGAGAGTAGAGCCGCCGTGATAATATGAGCTTAACATATGTCTATATCTCTGAAATGAGGTATTATGATTATTTACATTATTCGGACTGTTATCCTCATCTTCATTGTCATATTCACAACGTTTCGACCGTTGTACGCTCCGACCTTCTTCAAGGGATTGGAATTCCGAAGCCCTTATTTCTAGTTCCATGTGCCATGCCTCTTCCGGATGTCTCAGTTTTATCCCTTCTCGCATTATTTACATTATTCGGACTGTTGTCCGCATCTTCATTGCCATATTCGTTGTACACTCTGGCCTTCTTCAGCTGATTGGAATTTCGATTGTTCTAGTTGCACGTGCCATGTCTCTCCCGGATGTCTCAATTATTTCCCTTTAACTCAACTCACCAAGTTTTTTTGGTTCACCATTGCTGTAGGCTGGTATTGAACTCACCGCTGTTTGGGTCTAGTCACTGAATCTAACCAACGTCTTTATCTTCTGGGCCATGTGTCCTTGAAGCCGGAGCGTACAATGACCGAAACTTTGAATATAGCAATGAAGATGAGGATAACAGTCTGAAAAATGTAAATAATGTATATAAAAGATTTTGATTTTTAAGTAATGTAGTAAAAAGTTGTTCCCCAGTCTGCATTATGGGGTGAGTTGTGGTTGTTTATTTAATCATTTCTGTTGATCTGGGAAAGTAATTATAGACAGTTTACAGTTTTCAGGGATTTCTACGTGTGATATAGAAACCAGGAAACCGAATCGATCTCTAGCAATGCCACTTGGTAAGATTAAAATTTATACCAAATGACTCTCCCCCCACCCACCCAAATAAAAAAAAATGATCGTTTCGAGCACTAAGACAAAAAAGACATATGTACGAATACTAACATCTTTGTCATATTCATGACGTTTCGACCGTTGCATGCTGTGACCTTCTTCATGATCTGCCTATATGCCTGAGATGAAGTATTGTAACTATTTACAACGTTCGGACTGTTGTCTTCATCTTTATTGTCATATTCACAACGTTTCGGTCGTTGAACGCACGGGCCTTCTTCAGGATCTGTTTAAATTTCTGAGATAAGCTATTGTTACTATTACATCGTTCGAATCGGAGCATATGCTAGGTCGCAAACCTAACCCGGCCAAGCATAGACGTGAATACAATATGGAATCCAGTAATAGTGTGCGAAAGAGGAACAACAAATTGTAATATGAGCTCTTGTAAAAAAAAATCGTTACTCAGACATTTGATTTTATTTTTATTATTTTGCCTGCAGATTTGGTCTGTTGCATCTGAAGTCCGTAGTTAAGGGGTTTGTCTGTATCAAATTATTTCATGACTAACATCCTCATCCCTCAGTATCTGTCTATATTTCTGAGATGAGGTATTATGTACATTATTTACATTATTCAGATTATTGTCCTCATCTTTGCCGCCATATTTATTACAACGTTTCGGCCTTTCAGTATCTGGCTATATTTCTGAGATGAGGTATTATGTACACTATTTACATTATTCGGACTATTGACCTCAACTTTGTCGTCATATTTATTACAACGTTTCGGTCGTTGTACGCTCCGGCGTTCTTCAGGTACTTGGAATGTCGAACTGAACTCTTTATTTTGCTCACTGGGGTAGACTGTTCTAGTTCCACGTGCCAGTGACCGAAATAAAGGATTCAGTTCGACATTCTAACCACCTGAAGAAGGCCGGAGCGTACAACAGCCGAAACGTTGCAATAAATATGGCGACAAAGATGAGGATAATAGTCCGAATAATGTAAATAGTAATAACAGGGATGAGAATACACTATCACGACGTTTCAGCCGATTTACTCTCAGCCTCTTTTTATTGTTTGATATTCTTAATTTTATTCAATCCTTGCTTTTGTTGTTTTGATCACAGCATATTCAGCCGGTACATTTTCTTGATTCCACGAATGGCAGAATGAAAAGTTTAACTTTTTTATCAATTCCCTCTCAGCAAGGAGATAAAGCCACTAAGACGCAATGAACGACTGGAAGTGAAAAAGAATGAGAAGACTTTAGAAGGAACCGGAAGCCCAAAGCTAAACAGGAAACAAGGGATAAATCTCTTCTCCTTGTATTATTTACATTATTCGGACTGTTGTACTCATCTTCATTTCCATATTCACAGCATTTCGGCCGTTGTACGCTCCAGCCTTCTTCAGGTGATTGAAATTTCGAACTGAACCCTTTATTTCGTCCACCAGGGTAGATTGTTCTACTTCCAGATGCCATACCTCTCCCGGATGTCTCAGTTATTTCCCTCTAACTCTCCAAGCTCTGGTTCACCACTGCTGTGGCCTGGTATTGAACTTACAGTTCTTTGGGTCTATTCACTGGATCTAACCAACGTTTTTATCTACTGTTCCATGGCCCAGAAGGCCGTAGCATACAACGGCCGAAACGTTGTGAATATAGCAATGAAAATGAGGATAACAGTCCGAATAATGTAAATAATTCAAGTAATCATAATACCTCATCTCAGAGATATAGGCAGATATCTCTACTCCTGTTCAAAAGACAGGGTAGGAGTGTGAACACATTTTTTTTTACAATGACTATAAATCGGTCTATATGTTCTTTTGTCTGAAAATCCAAAATAAACGGTTAGCATTCGTGTATTTAGGGGAACGAGCATCTCCTCGTTGTTGTTTTAGTCATCATATTTCTCTCTCTGGCTTTCTTTGTATGCTACTGTAGGAAGATAGTGATGTTTAAGGAGAATTTTTCTTTATCCGTAGGTTTGAAGCAATGCTCTTCAGTAATATAAATAGAGCACTCCGACTGATTGGCATTTGTTTACATTCGTAAAAACAATACGCTAGATTTATCTGTTTCACTCTGATGAATGAAGATAGCTCAGTGGTAGAAGCTCTGGTTTCGATCCTGGTCTGAGGCATTCAGATGTCAAGTCGCACTGAGGAGCTGTGATACAGAGAAACAGTACTGTCTAAATGATTATATGCGTAGATGATATCTGTTCCAATAGTGTCTATAAAATGCTTCTGTTGCATGTCAAACAGCTGCTGACAACTAAGTCCAAGTGCAAGTCGGACATCTGGCGTCTCATGACCAGCTGCGTCGGGTAGATGGCTTTCCATAAACAAGGAAAGCAGTCCATTTAAGGGAAGAAAACCACCTATTCTAAACCTCCGCTGCTTTGCGGCCATATCCAAACACGAAAAAGGCTATGGAAGTAAATCCATACACAAAACCCGAAGTACAGCCCCGAAGGCAATTGGTTGTCAACAATGACCGGCAATTCCTGCAGCCAAATTGTCCACGAATATAATGCCCTGTATTCCTTTGGATTTTGTCGGTACGGTCGAGATTTGGGGCGGGGGAGCATGTAATCTAGGCAGCGCACAGCATCCACATATCATCGCCCAGGCCTGGAGAGGTCACACCTCTTTCAGCACCAAAGGACTTAATTTTGACCAAACAGGGTGATAGCTTTTATCGCGCGAGATAAACGGATGCCTGCTACTATGTTTGATCACTATTTTCTTTTAAATACTCGTAATTAGGCCTACACACACACACACATACCTCAACATCTCCTCGGACTATGTTCCTTCCGTTGTGGTTTCCGGGTACCATTTACCCCTTGTGGTCCAAGATCACATTTGTAATAAAATAAATCTGCCACCCAAATGCTAACGATGCTGGAATATCTCATGGTTAATATTACATTCGTATTTCATCAAATTTTGTCGGGTATATTATGTGAGCGACCCAGGTTCACTGGTTCGAAAAATGGACTTTACATTCTCGTCTGCGATGTCAGAGACACTCTCCAACTCTTCTCTGCGGCAGTTTATATATATATATATATATATATATATATATATTCCGGCTTACAAGAGGCACGTATGTGTCTTTCAAGACGAATGGAACGCAACGCCCAGTTTCAAATAACCTTGGACTCTCACCTTGACTGATAAGGACTTGGATTTGTATGTTGAATCATTACACTATAATGTTAGCTATCTAATTCAGCCTTTTATATGGTGTAACCTCAGTACTTAGCTGTTACAAGTATTTCCAAGACTATAAACCTTTCTGGAGCCGAGCCACAATCTTAAACATTCTCTGTTTACGAGCAGCGGCGGGAACCTTTCTGCTCTTGACTAGTGTGTCATTGGCATACAAACAAAATCGGGCGAGTGATTAAAGTAAACAATACGTGGCGCCAATATGCGAGGAATGCGTGGTATGAGAAGGACTTTTTTTTTTTTCTTAGAAATTTCTTTCCAATATTAGGGTGCGTCTTCCATTCCGAAAAATTCGATATATATATATATATATGTGTGTGTGTCATGCCGCTAGTACTCACGCATACAAAACTAGGCACAGCTTTGAGGTCACGTGATCCTACTCACGTCGGCCTGAGGTCAACTAAAGTCAACCCTTCACCTGGTTTCCTAGTGAGTGCAAATTATATTTAGACATAAGCCTGAAAGTGTCTCTTGCGATTCCAGGTTTTAAATTCTTCTCCATATTTGAATTTTCGTCTAGAATTTTTTTTTTACCATTATTTTTACAGTGATAATGAATGTAACAATTAATAAAAACCAAATTTATTAACTGCAATCAGAAGAATTTATTTCAATGAAAAATAATTCCGTTCCATTTCATTTAATGCCAAATTCTTCGAGTGCATAATTTCCTTCTTTTAGATTTGAAATTCATCCCTTGGGAGCAAAGTGCGTTCTATTTGAGAATCGCTGTTCTCTTTCATAAATTAATTTGGCACTTCTGAGGAACATATGCTAATGTCATGTCTTTTTCAGGACGAAGGCGATTATGGCATTTTATTTTTAATAGGCTTAAGTTATTGGATCCTTGTCGTCTTCAGTTTTGAATTCAGACTAGTAGTCGTAGAATGTCTACCATCTAGAGAGCCGTGTCTACCCTCCTATTTAACCCATAGTTGGGGAGGTAAGAGCTGGATAAGCAAATAACCTGTAGTAAAATTATCATTAGTGTTAAAGGACGAATTTCGAGTGCTTTGTAAATCGGGCTCTCCGCGATTTGCTTTTCTTTATTACCTGTAAATTACCATTTTATTAAAATTACATTTTTAGATGCCACGTCTGTTCAGGACGCAGGCGGTAATGGCTCTTCACGGTTTCCTCTTCTTTATTATCTGTGAATTGACATTTTATTAAAACTTGTACAGGATGAAGATTAAATTAAAAGTATGTGTCCTTTTTGATTCCATTTTTCATAAGACTTCTATATTTTCTGCTTATAGTATCCTGGCTATCCTTCTGGAGAATTAGATAACTATTGCCTTAAGTGTCCTTTTTATCTGTGAAGAAATTGTCCAGCATTAACTGCTATATAGAAGGATTGATATTACATAGCAATCCAGCACATTTTTTTGTTGTTCTTTTTTTGTTTCTAACGAAGTTTTCCTGTTTCTTAATACTTTGCTTAGATTTTGGAAAGCATCTTTCGCTATCCCAAAGCACCTTCGTGTTTCGGTGTCACATTTTCCGTCTTTGTACTTTTGTTCAATTTTAACATTCCACATTTGTAGTTCTCATTTTGGGGCTGTCACTCTTGGTACCATCCATATATTCTGTATTCTTTATAAATGGTGTAAAATAGTTAATCCTTTCTTCTTGCTTTTCTTTACGACCTTGCCTCGATTATATTTGCTAATCAGAGGCTGCAGGCTTCTCGCCTGGTGATGTGATGCGGTTCACAAATGGGCAACAACTACTTTTTTTTCTTCTCTTTTCTTTTCTTTCTTTCTCTTTTCTTCTTTCTCTTTTCTTCTTCTTCTTTTTCTTCTTTTTTTCTTTTCTTTTTTTTTCTTTTCTTTTTCTTCTTTTTTCTTTTCTTTTTCTTCTTTTCTTTTTCTTCTTCTCCTTTTTCTTCTTTTTCTTTTTTTTCTTTTTCTTTTTCTTCTTTTTCTTTTCTTTTTCTTTTCCTTTTCTTTCTTTTTCTTTTTTTCTTTCTTCTTTTCTTTCTTTTTCTTTTCTTCTTTCTTTTCTTTCTTTTTCTTTTCTTCTTTCTTCTTTTCTTTTTCTTTTCTTCTTTCTCTTTTCTTCTTTTCTTTTTCTTCTTCTTTTCTTTTCTTTTTCTTCTTTTTCCTTCTTTTTCTTTTCTTTTTCTTCTTTTTCTTTTTCTTTTCTTTTTCTTTTCCTTTTCTTCTTTTCTTTTTCTTTTCCTTTTCTTCTTTTCTTTTTCTTTTCCTTTTCTTCTTTTCTTTTTCCTTTTCTTTCTTTTTCTTTTCTTCTTTCTTCTTTCTTTTTCTTTTCTTCTTTCTTCTTTCTCTTTTTCTTTTTCTTTTCTTCTTTCTCTTTTCTTCTTTTTCTTTTTTCTTCTTCCTTTTCTTTTTTCCTTTCTTCTTTTTCTTTTTTTTCTTCTCCTTTTTTTTTTTTTTTTAAATGACCATTAAATAAAAATTGATATTTTCTGGATACATCTTACACGTACAAAACAGCATTCCATTCAAACCAAAAACTAAAATCAGTCAGTTATGTGCCATGCGTGATACAGAGGCAGATTTTTTTCCCCACAGTCATTTCTTTTTGCGGTAGACCAGTTGCCATCCAAGGCTATAGAACCCGGTCTGTCCTGAAGAAGAGGATTCATACCTTTCCCAAGGGTATTAGCACGTAAGTGAATGTAATACATTCGACTTGAATTCGAACTCGGCTCTCTGATTCCTAAATCCGAGCCGCTCTCCATTACACCATTGTAAACGGAAACCATTTATATTGAATAACGAATTCCAGTTCTTAGGAAACGAAGGATACAGTGAATCCTGCCGTCTGAGAGTGTAATTGGTATTTCGTTCTGGCTGGATTCTTCTCTGGCTATTTACAAAGATACTGTCCTCTGGGAACTCATGGAGCAAACTCTCTCGTATGAAATAAATATTATGAATACTACTCCTTCCGGAGCGAGTTTATAGTGGCTAAGTGGAAGTAGAAAGTAGCGTAGAAATGTGGTAATGAATAGAAAAAATAAATTCAACATTCAATAAGCTCAAATGTCATAAACGATTTTCTGGTGGTAATGTGGAACAACTTTGAACGCGAGACTGGGTTAACAACTACCACCACAACCACCACCATTACCACCATTACCACAATCACTACAGCCACCACCATTACCACCACAACCACAATCACCACAGCCACCACCATTACCACCACAACCACAATCGCCATTACCACCACAACCACCACCACAACCACCACCACCACCACCATTACCACCATCACCACTTGAGAGAATCCTTTTTCCTGCTATACCGGTTCATCGGTGGAACATGTCAAAGTAGAATTTTTGTTTCAAAATGTCTTTATATACGATTATGTCGGATTCTCATTCAACCCCGTGTGTGTCTTTGTGTGTGTGTTTCTGTTGAGGGACAATCTTTTGTTATAGCTTGCTTAGTTTGTGTCTTCCTCCATCAACGTTAGTGTGGTTGGCGCCAAACTTTCTGTCGCGAAATGTGAGATTCCAAGAATGGAACTGGATGAAAGATTTTCTTGGAGAATTGCCATTTATCGATGCGGCTATTGACACTTGACTCGACATTTGTAATTTCCTTTTCAATTTCTAAAGATTTCGCATTCGTCCTCACCTTTTTTTTTTCCTATTTCCGTTCTCTCTCTCTCTCTCTTCGTTCTCTCTCTCTCTCTCTTCGTTTTCTCTCTCTCTCTCTCTTCGTTTTCTCTCTCTCTCTCTCTTCGTTTTCTCTCTCTCTCTCTCTCTTCGTTCTCTCTCTCTCTCTCTCTTCGTTCTCTCTCTCTCTCTCTCTCTCTTCGTTCTCTCTCTTTCTCTCTCTTCCTTTCGTTCTCTTTTTCCCGTCTTTTCTTGCCTTTTCTCTCCCCTCTTTATCTCTGTTTTACTCTCTTTCTCTCTTCTGGAAATAACTGAAAAAATTTGTAATTTTAAGTTTTAATTTATATTGAGTTTAAAGTAACACAAAGTCTTTGTGAATTTACCTTTTTTTGTTTTAAATTCAGTTTAAAATATATCAAACTTTGTGAATTAAGGAAATTAATTTTATTTCTTGAAAATGCCAAGGAGTCAGAATTAAAATGAGAGGTTTTGTGGCGTGAGCTTTTAAAGTTCCGCAGAGTTTGTAATTTGAAGAACCCAACCCAATTAAAGTTCCACGGTGTTTGGTTTGAAGAACTCAATTTTTGGTCTGAAGTGGAATTTTGTCCGAACTGGACATATAACCCGAATTAATGTGAGGATTTGATTTTGGTTTGACTTATATTATTTGACGGCATAGCAACACCTCAATGGGTTATTTTATACCGATAAGATTTTTAGAAAGATACGTATGAATATATGTATTCTTTGTAAGAAATCAGTTTGTAAGAGATCAGGTTTCATTGATGTATTTTTGTAAAGAGGATTTTTTTTCGAGTGTCTGGCTTCATTGATGCATTCTTTTCAGATAGACATTTTTGTCGAGAAATTAATTTTATTAACATTCTCATTTGATTTACACTTTGTTGGTTTTGTTTTAAGAAATACTTTCTCGAAGAGCTCCTTTCTTCAAAATTATCATTGATGTTTTCTAATCAGGACCAGAGATCCCTTTAGTTAGGAGACCCAAATTTGCCCTCCGCAGCGGCTAGCTTAAAAATTCACACGGAATGCGTCTTTTAAGCTAATTACCAATAAAAGTGTAAACAGTTGCTTAAGATTTAGCCAAATTCGCCTGTGCGAGACCATTTTTCTCTCCAGAATCTATCTTACATATCTATAAGTCTACCATTCGTCCATGCTTAGAATATTGTGCCTTCTCGGGCTAACGTTCTCAGCTGACATGAAGTGAAAAGACTATATTAAATCCATTGCTAGGTCAGCTGCTAAGAAAGTTGGTTCACTGTGTCGTGTGAGACAATTTTTCTCTCAAGAATCTATCTTACATATCTATAAGTCTACCATACGTCCATGCTTAGAATATTGTACCCTCTCTGGCTAATGTTCTCAGCTGACATGAAGTGAAACGACTGTATAAAATCTAGAATATCATTGCCACATATGGTCCAGTTTCACTGCTATTTACCTTGAACGCTTTGATAAGATCCAAAAAAGAATCTGCAATATTACTGGTCTTGATCTGGCGGCTCGACTTCAGTCACTTCCCCCACCGCCCTAATGTTGCCCCTCCTTCCTTTCTATAAATAATTTCATGGCAATTATTCGAATGGGGTTTAGAGCTTTTAAATTTAAGCGTCAATATCAATTTACAGTTGAGCTGGCTAGATGTAACCGTAAGTTCTATGCTGAAAGTTTCTTCTCTCATACTTCTCGCTTGTGGAACTCCCTTCCGGCTCCATCTTATCCAGCCAACTTTAATCTGCAAATATTTAAATGCAATGTCAATCCCTATCTACTGTCCTCCTGATTACTCTTTCCTCTTCCCGCTCATTATTAATGTTTCTGTTCCTAATTCTTCCACACCCAGTAACCACTTGTGTTTTAGTGGCTTTACTGCCTTGCTTTGGATGATACCGATTAAACAAAAATGAAATAAAAATATATCCAAAGTGTTTCCGTCTTCAAACTCCGACTTAATACGGCTTTCTTTTTTTGATTTGTAGAAACACTTTCTAGACACCTGTGCGTGAATTAATCCTTCTCGTCAATGAGAATTGCATGAGGTAAGTAAATTCTTTTACTATCTATTCATTTACACCTTTATACAGAGGAGTGTCTGCAAATCGAGTGACTGTATTTCTCCAGCACTTTCCTCAGTATCACAACAATCAACTCATCCTCGGACCACCCGTTCTTCCAGTTTCGCTTCAAGAATCTCTAGTGTGTGGGCTGAAACACAGAGTATAACTGTTTTGCCGCGTGACTCCGCCCATAGTATTCTCAGCATCCTTCTGTAGAACCACATTTCTGTTACCTCCATTGCCTGTGATAAGATCGTCCCCTACTCGCAGCCATAGAGGAGGATATATATATATATATATATATATATATATATATATATATATATATTATGTTTAGCGCGCTTTTCTTGTGCCATATCTCAGCTAATGGTAGTGAGTTTGATGTGAATTTCTCAATAGTAAGGGATTTTACTGCTAGTTCACTGAATACGTAGCCCAAACGGAGAAATATTCCGTAGAATTAAGGATAGAAAGTTGTGGAGAGCCATGACCCCGCCACATCCTGAAGGGACAGAGCAGTATTTTTTATATCCAAAAGCTTAAAATTTATCTTTGCGTTTGCGGTTCTGAAGCGGTTCTCGTGTATAAGTCGACTACCATTCACCCCTATCTGTATGAAGTATTGGTTAGCCGTCTCGATGTAGTGTAATGGTTAACAAGCTTGTCTCACTAGATCAATCACGACTGAGTAGTCAGTTCGATCCTTACTGGGTGCCACATACTTTCGGCCTTTTGCCACATGTATGCCACACTTTGAAAATCGCCATATGAAATATTGTTTTAAAATTTGATCAAAGAAAAAAATTAATTAAGAAAGTTCGACTTTTACACGGGTAAATGAATGATGAGAAAATTGAAAAATAAACTGCTTAACCTTTTGCCCAAATCTTTTTTTTTTTTTCGGCTGCGGGTGTTGGGATGAGGAATGAAGAATGTCTTTCTTGAAATTTCTTTAAACAGATCCATTCTTCGAGAAGAATTTGTCTTCTTTCTCGCCTTGCTGCATCATTTCTTTTCTTTTGTCTCCCAAATGACGAGGCTTCCTCGTTTTCTCCCCACCACCGCCACACGGCCCTCACTTCCCCACCTTTCTCCCGACTGTATTTTTTTCCAATTTTTTTTTTATTTCTAAGAAGCCGAACATCAAAGGTTTTATGAAAACAACAGACTTCAGCATTTTATTTCAAAGATTTCCGTTTCGTGCGTGTCTTCAAGATTTTTTTCTTCAAGTTTTTGATCATTTTAACTCTTGGAATCGCGTTCAAGATTTTCGTTGATATTTTTATTTCTTTTTCCCATCCATTTTTGTCGATTCGCCGCCATCTTTTGCTACCGACAAAAGCGCAACTTTCTTTCGTTTTATTTCCTTTTCCTCTGGTTACTTCCCATTCCTTCTTTTTCCTCTATTTTCTTCCTTTACCATACTTTCCATGTCATGTCTTCTCTTTCCTTTTCGTCTCGTTCCTTCCCTTCTCTTTCCTTTTCGTCTCGTTCCTTCCCTTCTCTTTCCTTTTCGTCTCGTTCCTTCCCTTCTCTTTCCTTTTCGTCTCGTTCCTTCCCTTTTCCCTCCTCTTCGCCTCGTTCTTTCCCCTTTCCCTCCTCTTCGCCTCGTTCCTTCCTTTTCCCTCCTCTTCGTCTCGTTCCTTCCCTTTTCCCTCCTCTTCGCCTCGTTCCTTCCCTTTTCCCTCCTCTTCGCCTCGTTCCTTCCCTTTTCCCTCCTCTTCGCCTCGTTCCTTCCCTTTTCCCTCCTCTTCTTTCCTTCCCTTTTCCCTCCTCTTCGCCTCGTTCCTTCCCTTTTCCCTCCTCTTCGCCTCGTTCCTTCCTTTTTTCCTCCTCTTCGTCTCGTTCCTTCCCTTTTCCCTTCTCTTCGCCTCGTTCCTTCCCTTTTCCCTCCTCTTCGCCTCGTTCCTTCCCTTTTCCCTCCTCTTCCTCTTCCTCTTTCTACTCTACCAGATATTTACCACTACTTTTCATAGAGAAGCTATTTTTTTCCTTGTCAAATTCTAATCCTTGCCAATTTTCCCAAAACCGCAAAAGCCAATAAAGAATAATTCCATTTGAAACGTTAAAAGGCGGGGAGGGGGGAGTACGGCCGCCATATTTAAATATTCAGCGTTTGAAAACTCTAAATTTTATTTCCTCTTCAATTCTTCTTAGCCAGATTACATCCGGGAATTTTCCTCTTTTCCTTCGTCTACCTCCTTTAAATTCGTACCTCGTTTTCCTTTTCTTCATCCTCCCCATTTACTACTTCTCTCTCTTCGTCATTTATATAATTGTTTGTAAATTGGTGCAACACATTCTTACAGATTTGCTTTTGTTTAGAAAGCTAATAGAAAAGGTGTGTGTATATATATATATATATATATATATATATATATATATATATATATATATAATACGATAGACAAGGTGCTTTTATTTAGTTTTTTTATACAATTTCTCATGCGATCTATTTTTTTTCTTTTCGGATGAAAAATTATATAAAAACTGTCCGAATGTTCTTTTTATCCGAGCGCTTTCGGCTATACATTTAGCCATTTTCAAGGATGAAATATTTTAACTGTTAAATAAGAAATAGTTTGTTGCATGTATGTATTTATAAAATGTTTTCATTTTTCAAAACACGGTCAAGATATGGTGTCCGTGTTCATATTTGATATTGTTAAGTATTGGTTTTCTTTGTTTTTATGAATAAAGCTTCCATTATTTTTAGCCTTTTTTGCATGTAGATGATGCTATTATATCAGTGTTGTCAACAAGTATGTTACAAATAGTGTCCGGTAGGTCTCCATGTATATTTAAATGAGATCTAATTGAACATTTGGACAGCTTTTATATAATTTATAATCTGAAAAAAAAAAAAATTAGATCGCATGAGAAATTGTATAAAAAAAACCTCTATCAAAGCACCTTGTCTGTCGTATTCAATGAAATGTGCATGAAAAAAGGATTGCTGCCTAAAACACACACACACACACACACACATATATATATATATATATATATATATATATATATATATATATTGTGTATATTTAGGCAGCATCTTTTCATTCATACACGTTTCATTAAATAATATAGACAAGTGTTGTCTATTTTATAAATTCTTTTCATAACGTCTGATAAGCTTAATAACATCATTGAATGAAGAAAGAAATTCACAATATTGATCCATATTTTTTAATCTAAGCTTTCGGCTTACATAAGCCATTATCAAAGATGTGAATTACAACATATTAAGCAATATACGGATAAGACAGTGATGATAGTCTGTGATTGTTTACACAGATGATTTCTAAGCAACGATAAACACGTGCATATAAGACGCTAGAAGCGAAAACGTGTATGAATAAATATATATATATAAGACAGGTAATAGATCCGTTGGTATATAATCCCGGTGGATACTAATAATATTAAAACTGATCCACAAAGAGAGCTCAATGTATTTGTCACAGATCATATAAATTTCCCTATTTACATTATTCGGACTGTTGTTCTCATCTTTGTCGTCATAGTTATTACAAAGTTTCGGCCTTCTTCAGGTGGTTGAAATGTCGAACCGACCCCTTTATTTCGCTCACTGGGGTAGACTGTCCTAGTTCCACGTGCCATGTTTAATGGATGTCGGTTATCAGTTGTCTTCTGTTAATTCCCCTTTCCAAGTTCTCCACTGCCTTAACCGGGTATTGAACTGACACTCTTTGGGTCCTGTCACTGGATCTAACCAACGCCTTTATCCACTGTGCCAATTTTCGAAGCGATGTAATGAATATGGCGACAAGGATGAGGACAATAGTCCGAATAATGTAAATAATGTACATAATACCTCATCTCAGATATATAGACAGATACTGAAGAGTTGAAACGCTGTAATAAAGATGGCGACAAAGATGAGGATAATAATCCGAAGAATGTAAATCGTGTACATAATACCTCATCTCAGATATATAGACAGATACTGAAGGGTCGAAACGCTGTAATAAATATGGCAACAAAGATAAGGACAATTTATCCATCGCTCCCTTTATATCTGTTAAAATGAGATAAAGGGTGTGTCTAAATGCGTCCAAAATGAGGCCAAAATGAAAATAACACTGGCATCTCATTTTAACAGACATATTTACCAAAATTACACAAAAAAGAGTAAATTTATTCAATAAAATCGCTTTTGGCTTCAACCAAGGCATCCTGACAACTTTTCTGGACGGTCTCCTTGTTTAAATTGGTGAATCTTACCATAATCCTTACTTTCAGTTCATCTTTGGTGTCACAAGGAGTTTTGTTGGTCTCTCGCTCACCCCCCCCCCCCCACACACAAGGGGTTTGAAGTTTGGTGGCCAGTTGAAAGTGGTGATGTGCTTGCAGAAATTATCGGACAGCCATGACTCTTGGCGTAGGGTAAGCACTACCTCCTCAAGGCAATTGATGTAGGTCTTCGGGTTGAGTCTGAGGCCCTGTAGGAAGATGAATGGAGGCACAATGTCTCCATCACAAATGATCACTCGAAACACTTTCGTAATAACCATCCAACTCTTTTCTCTGATTGACACCCAAACAATCTGAAATGTTCGTATTGGAACTTCCGGTGCGAATGTCAAGCAGCACAGCATGCAGATTCCAAATTTCTGGCGGAGTGAATTGCATCTGGGTGCTCGTTTTCTCACAGACGGTGTTCAACTGACCCTACTATATGGTGCAGTCAAGAAAATCAAAAACAAACAACACGCATGCGTGAAATTAGAAATATAAAATGGCGACAATTTACCTATCGTATCTTGTATCTAACTTTTTAATAATATCTAAGGGGAAAAAAAGGTCATTTTCCATAAATGAGTTCTTGTCTGATTGCATAAAATTCGGATCATTGTCATCTTTTGCGCTAACGACAGCTCTACGGTAGGCGCCTACATGATTTTCAAAATATCCAATTGTCTTTTCTTTATTATATTTAGGGCTTGTCATCAACGTTAATTTAGTTGGCGGAGAAGAATTAAAAGAATACTTGTCAAAGGGTTGAAGAAGCCATCAAAATAATAAGCGATGTATTCTCTGACGGCAAAGTTAACTGGGTGACCCAGACTGGTATTTTCGGGGTGGGGTGGAAAAGTGTATGTGAAAAGGGTTGAGATAAGGGGGGGAGGACGACTTGAGGCAAAAAGTGATTGTAAGCTTCAGAAATTATATTAAAGCGATCAAATTTGATTTTCCGTAATCGTAAGCTCTCGTGTTTAGAAAGCGATTGAAAAACACAGACAGAAATGCAAAGAGAAGACATCAGCTCAATAAAAGAAAGAGAAACTCAAAATAATTTAATGATGAGAGAATGACAGCTTAGAAAAAATTTAAAGCAAAAAGTCGAGCAACATTAGAAGAATGTGAAGCGCCAACATTTCCAGTAGGAAAGTGTTGCACGCATCGAAAAATCGTCATTTATATATAT
This sequence comes from Acanthosepion pharaonis, assembly GCA_903632075.3. Lineage (NCBI taxonomy): Eukaryota > Metazoa > Mollusca > Cephalopoda > Sepiida > Sepiidae > Acanthosepion > Acanthosepion pharaonis. The sequence continues at coordinate 1,059,207 of CAHIKZ030001089.1, read as the reverse complement.
ATATATATATATATATATATATATATATATATACTTCATTGAATACGGCAGTCAAGACGCTTTGATACAATTTCTCATGTGATCTAATAATTTTTGTGTTTTGTTTGTTTTTTATCTGTTTGTTTTTTGTTTGTTTTGTTTTTGTTTTTTGGGGGGAGGTGTTTTTTTTTTTTTTTTCGTGTGTGCATTTTTTTATGATAAATTATATAAAAACTGTTCTTAATTGTTCTTTTTATCCGAGCGCTTTCGGCTATACATTTAACCATTTTCAAGGTTGAAATATATTAACTGTTAACAAGAAATAGATTGTTGTATGTATGTTTTTATATAATGTATTCATTTTCAAAACACGGTCAACATATTATGTCCATGTTCATAGTTGATATTATTGAGTGTTGTTTTTTTGTTATTAATAAGGATTCCATTATTTTTAGCCTTTATTTTGCATATAGATGATGCTATTATATTTGTGTTGTCAACAAGTATGTTACGATGACTCCCACTACACCCCTTTCTGACTAGAGCTCAATTAGATCGCATTTAAATACTGATGGATACCTACCGGACCCTATTCGTAACATACAAATATATATATATATATATATAATCACTACGTTATATATATTATATATGTGTGTGTGTGTGTGTAGATTTGTGTATTTAGGCAGCAATCCTTCTTTCATGCACATTTCATTGAATACGACAGACAAGATGCTTTTATTTAGTTTTTTATACAATTTTTCATGCGATCTATTTTTTTTTCTTTTCAGATGATAAATTATATAAAAACTGTCCGAATGTTCTTTTTATCCGAGCGCTTTCGGCTATACATTTAGCCATTTTCAAAGATGAAATATTTTAACTTTTAAAGAAGAAATAGTTTGTTGCATGTATGTATTTATACAATATTTTCATTTTTCAAAACACGGTCAAGATATTGTGTCCATGTTCATAGTGGATATTATTAGTTGTTGTTGTTGTTGTTTTGCTTTTATTAATAAGGCTTCCATTATTTTATAATAGTGTCCGGTAGATCTCCATGAATATTTAAATGAGATCTAATTGAGCTATGATCAGAGAGGTGTAGAGTGAGTCTGCGTGTCAAACATGTTGTAGTGTGGCCTATGTAATTATTTACGAATTTTGATTGATTAGGAATACAATTCCTTAATGGGCATATATATATATATATATATATATATATATATATATATATATATAAAATCTCTAGATATGTATATGTGTATAGATATATTTATCTCGTATCTCAAAATTTAATTTCTCCTTTGCTGTTCGCTTGATGATGGCTTTGATGACTAAATTCGTCGCCGACGTTCAGGTTCAGGACTAGAAGCTTCCAGTTTCTCCCAAACCTGCTCCCGTCAGCCATTCTTTTTCGTCCTTTGGCTTTGCAAGAGTTGGTTGGAGGTGAAAAAAAAATCAGAGTAGGAGAAAGTGCCGATGGCTTGAATTTATTTAAGGTGGACCTCAACTTGCAGCACATATAGAATGAGTTAAGCAGAATCCAGTTATTAAACTGCAACGGACTGCCGCTGACTCTGTTATAATTTTGAGTGGCGCCTTCTGTAGCATGTCTGTCATGCGTAGCCTTCTTTCATCCACTGGTTCAACCGTTGAGATCTGCTGTAATCATGATCCGCTTGTTCCACAGTTGGAGTCTTTGGGGTTGTTCCTGCTTAGTCTGGGTCTTTTCTTCGATCTTGCAGCCTAGGGTGGCCGTGCCGGGAGTTCAGAATTCCCGACGGCATCGTTCTCAGACGCATTCGACCACGCAAGCACCTCCACTACAAGGAGCGACCATCAGAGGTAAAATATATATGCATGATATTCAACTGGCATTAAGTTACGACCGTCTAATTCGAATTCCTCTTAACATAGAGCGATGTCTCAAAAGACACTCCTTCACAAAGAATAGCGATAAAAGTCCGTACTACTTTCGAATGGTGTGTATTGTTGTAAATCTACATGCAAAGTAAATCTACATTGCATTTACGATGCAAAGCGAAATCTGAAGAAATAGAAATAGGAAGATTGTATTGCGCCAGACTTTCAGCTGGATTGGCATTGCACGTCTTGAAAAAAAAACCAACATTTGTAAACTTACGTTCTCTGTATTCGAACCCCAAGTATTTGAATTAGAAGAGAAATCGATTCTCCGGTTAGCGGTTTGTCCGGCCAATGATTAAGTACTGGGTTCGATCCTCATTGCGAAAAAAAAAAAAAAAAAAAAAAAATACATTTTCATTTTTTTTTTCTGAAATAAACTTAGTAATTATATCTGCTGAGTTTAATGAAGTTGGAACCGATTTTTTTTCCTTTTTTTTTTTTGCGTTGGCAACAAAGGCAATGCTTCAGATTCTTCATCATACCATTAAATTTATTTCTGGGATGAGGGGAGTGAGTCAATTTCTTCTCTGAGCGTATTCATTTCCCCCTTCCTCAATATTTGCCTGAACATTACAAAATCTAATTTGTGCTGCAGTCAGCCTTTGAAAGTAGAGAAGTTAAGCAAAACTGTTTTAAAAACCTGCTGATGTACGAAATTTTACATGTACGTGTTTGAGCATAGAAAGAGCCAGTGCCTACTATCCCCCAAACACAAGACGCGGAGTCAGATTGGGGACCTCGGGCTATCAGCATTTGCTTTTTTCTACCTATATTTATGTACATTACAAATTAAAGAGCATTTGACTAGTGAAAGATGGAAAATTTTCAAAATTTAACATTCTAGGGTCTTATTATTATTTATCGTCCAAATCCATGAATTTGTTTTGCTCATGCTAAATTTCGAAAAAGCACGATATTAAATTCACTTTGTTGTATCCGTAATGTTTAATGTTTTAAAATTATTCAATTTTTAAAAAAAATTGACGCAAAATATTGTTGATTTATTTAAAATAGAATGATCTATTATGACAGGTCTCTAATTTGTATTTAGATAAATTGTATTTATTTTCAATTTTTCTAGTTGAATTATTCACTTATATTGCATATGATCCATTAAATTTGTATTTTATATGAACACTAACTTATGAAAATTGACATGTACTAGAGGTGAGGACCCCCTATCATAGATTTGTGGGGGGGGCACTTGCACCAGCCCTGATTTTAGTGATAGAATCATAAACCAGTGGGTTGAAGTAGCTAATGTTGGCCTTAGAATGGGATCTAATACCAATTTCATATGGCCTCAAAAATACATACTCTGATTGACAATACTGTCGAGGGCCGTAAGTGATATGACAAAGGATGGGGGCCATATGAAATTTGACTGTGGGCCATAATTGGCCCCTGGGCTGGACTTTGGATATGCCTGATTTAGATACATTGTATTTATGTTCAATTTTTCTAGTTGAATTCTTCACCTATATTGCATATGATCCATTATTGTACATAATTAAGTTAGAATAAAATTTGTATTTTATATGAATTCTACCTTATGAAAATTGAGATGTAGTAGAGTTGGGAGTTACTGTATCATAGATTGGTGAGGGAGAGACTGTTGCACCGCCCTATATATATATATATATATATATATAAGCAAATATATGGTTATAGATCCGACAGTATGAAGAAAAATATATACGGAAAAAACAAACAAAAATTCTTATATACAATTATGCTGTTTTAATGTTAATATGTTTTAATGTTAATTTATTAGACCGAATCTCCGACGTTAACATATTAACATTAAAACAGCATAATTGTATATAAGGATTTTTGTTTGTTTTTTCCGTATATATTTTTCTTCATAAATATATATATATATATATATATATATATATGTGTGTGTGTGTGTGAACATTGAAGACAACACTTAGAGGCGACAGGCTGTTTCATGCCAGACAATTGCATCTATGGGATAAAGTGCTCTATCTCTGATATTGAGCAATTTATCCCATAAATAGAGCACACCTTAAGAGTATATTTCTTATATACTCTCCTCTATGGCTGCGAATATTGGACAATCTTATCACAGACTACTAGATTGGAAGCCACAGAAATTTGGTTCTAAAAATGAAAAGTCAATCGTCAATTTCTTGAATCCTGTTCATCTTTTGTCATTTCCTCAATCAGAGAAGCAAGGGAGTTCCACTGCCAAGAAAAGAAACTGTTGGAGTAGAATTGGTGGTTACATTTAACTATTTCAACAGTAAAAGGGTGGGACCTAAATGCCAATCTAGCAGCACGCTTGTTTATTGGTTTACTGAACAGTGATTCATTTGGCATTGTTGGGGTTTTAATATTTCGTAAGATATGACATTTTTCGGGCCTCTACATAAACTCTCCTATTGAATTTGGTATAGCGTCTGGAACAGCGTTTCTTAACCTTTTTACTCTTGCGTAATCCTAAAGATAAATTATATGTCTCAGGGAATCCCTACGCAAAAACAAAATTATATTCCATATTTTTCACTTTTTATTTTTATCGTAATTCACATGGTAAATATCATAATATATATTTTTGAAGAACTGGTTTAAGGAAAAATTAATACTTCTTTATTAAATTTTTCGGTAATGCTGAAAATAAAATTCATACTGTTCGTTTGTAATACTTCATCCGGGAGTTTTCATTCACACACACACACACACAGAAAAATTCTACACTCAAACGTAAAAAATAAACATAAGTAAGGAATATTTTATACCTATAATATAAATGTAAACAGCACGAAAACAGATGATTGCTGCATCAGTTATTTTTTAAGTTTTTTATCCTTTACTGTCAATGTTGAAATGACATAAGGTAAATCAAGGCAAAATGTCATGTGAACTAATAAATGGGCTAAGAATTTTTTTATTAACCCAATAGTTTAAATAGAATGATGTCGATTTTACAATAACCAAAAATATATTGTGTATATTATTTACATTATTCGGACTATTGTCCTCATCTTTGTCGCCATATTTATTACAACGTTCCGGCCGTTGTACGCTCCGGCCTTCTTCAGGTGGTTGGAATGTCGGACTGGACCCTTTATTTCGCTCACTGGGGTAGACTGTTCTAGTTCCACGTGCCATGTTTAATGGATGTCAGTTATCAGTTATCTCCCGTTAATTTCCTTCTGAAAGTTCTCCTTCTTAGCCGGGTATTGAACTCACACTCTTTGGGTCCTGTCACTGGATCTAACTAACGTCTATATCCACTGTGCCATGTGTCCTTGTAATAAATATGGCGACAAAGATAAGGACAATAGTCCGAATAATGTAAATAATGCACATAATACCTCATCTCAGAAATATAGACAGATATATTGTGTATGTTTAGTAATATTACGTATGTGAAATTAAATAAAATGTCAAAAGTGCATTAGCTTATCTCCTCTGTTCACGCAGAACACTTAGGGATCTTTTGCGGAACCTTAGGGTTCCGGAAAACCCCGGTTGAGAAATGCTGGTCTGGAGTCAACTAGGCATTCGTTCCTGTTTCGTTTATCTTTTGTACGAGTTACGATATCATTTGTGTTTCTTGCTCTTGTATTCGTCGATGTTTCTGCGGGATTATTGTCTTAGAATCTTCCATTTTGGTGTGAATTCGAAGACTTCATCGCCACTGTTATAATGTCGTTCTTATTCAGAATAGTCAAGAATTAGGAAGGCTGTAATTAGAGAGATTATCGAACGAATAGAAAATTCGGTGGAGGAAACCAAGAGGAGGCTGATTAAATACTTATCCATAGAACGGATCATCTACTCCTCAAATCCTACATATTTACCAACCTCCACACAAAACAAGATGTGGCACAAGGTCACTTTTTAATGTGTGGTATTCCGAGCCCATAGGCTCGAGCAGAAATTGACCGTAGACCCCGTATATAAAGGTCGGGTTTGTCGACCTCCCCAAACGAGACTCTGCAGAGCCTCGTTTGGGTTCCTCTCCGCTCGAAGGCAGAGAATTCGATAAGAGAGTAAGAGAAATCCTTCTCCTCCTCCTCCTCCTCAAATCCTAGTATTTACCCAAGACCCTCCCCAAAAGGTGGGATGTTGCATAAGGCCGTTTTTAATGTAGGGTTATTCCGAGTCCGTAGGTACGGGCAAAAATTCCCCTTGTTAACGGAGTCGAGTTTTTCTACCTCCCCAAACGAGACTCTGCCCTTCGGCATAGCCTCGTCTGGGTTCCTCTCCGCCCGGAGGCAGAGAGTTCGATAAGAGAGGAAATAAAAGCCTCCTCCTCCTGAAATCCTACTCAAATGTAGCTACTACTTGTCGTATTTATAAGTAGGAGCAGTCCATTATCGGAGTAGTAGGGAAGAACAGGAAGTACGCCGAGTCTAACACTACAGCAATCCTCTTCTTCCTCTATTTCTTTGTGCGCGAGTGAGGTTTATAAGATTTCGACTCAGCAATCGTCGTGGAGTTAAAATACATATTAGTTGCCATAGCAACGCGAGTAAATGGGGTGTAAAATAATAATTTCAAAATGGCACTCATTATGGCGTCTGCAAGAAGCAAGAATTCACAACTGGACAATTTTGTCACTCGAGATTATTTTTATTTTTACTTATTTATTTTTAACCGCAGATTATGCTGAAAGCTTGTTAGCACACGCACGAGAGAAAGAAAAGGATGAATGTAATTCCGATAAACATGCTCGGATTTTTTTCTTTCTTTTTTTTAACATTCTCAAACCAAGGATTCTTTAATCTTAATTTCACTTGCTTTTTATCACAACTATTTAGACATCATTCGAAAGCCATGAATAGTAATATTATCGTGAATTTTGTTTTTATTCCTGATTTTCATTGCATTCCTATAGTAAAATCATTAGCAATGCATTTCCATTATACATATAATAGCCCTATTCTATCAGTAATGCTTGCCTTCATTCCTGACCACTGACAATCCCTTTCTACTTGATTTTCAATGAATTCCTATAGTAAAATCATTAGCAATGCATTTCCATTATACATGTAATAGCCCTATTCTATCAGTAATGCTTGTCTTCATTCCTGACCACTGACAATCCCTTTCTTCCTGATTTTCAAAGCATTTCTATAGTAAAATCATTAGCAATGCATTTCCATTATACATATAATAGCCCTATTCTATCAGTAATGTTTGCCTTCATTCCTGACCACTGACAATCCCTTTCTTCCTCATTTGCAATGCATTCCTATAGTAAAATCATTAGCAATGCATTTCCATTATACATATAATAGCCCTATTCTATCAGTAATGCTTGTCTTCATTCCTGACCACTGACAATCCCTTTCTTCCTGATTTTCAAAGCATTTCTATAGTAAAATCATTAGCAATGCATTTCCATTATACATATAATAACCCTATTCTATCAATAATGCTTTCCTTCATTCCTGACCACTGGCTCTTGTGAAGGTAGAGGGTAGCATGAGATGTCAGGTAATTACATTTTAAAATATATCCTAATTAAATCCTACCTATGATATCCTAGTCTTCCTAAACAACTGCTAAGAAAGAGAATTGTTGATGGTGCCATTTTGGTGATGGTGCCTGATGCGTTCGTACGGATGCCTGCGGCGATAAAACTAACATTATCTCCCAACAGCAGCCATCCAAGCTGTCTGGAATCAGGGTTTCAGAATTGCGTGGTGACGTGGGAAGGGAAATACGTTAAGGCTGGAGAAGTTTGCATATTTCCTCAAATCATCCATCCATTTCCTCACATTTGTTCATCGAATACGCTCAATCATTTCTTGAGGATTCATTGAATTCTTCATATCGCTCTCCCTCATTCCCTCTCCTTCATTCTCTCTCCCTCATTCCCTCTCATTCATTCTCTCTCCCTGTATGTCTGTTGTTTTGTATAGTTTTATCTGATAGTGCACATGTTGGCCTGTCTGTACTAGGCTTTTTGCATCTGTTTGTTTATCGCAGTCAGTTTACGTCTTTTTATTCGGGCCAGTTGACACAACTCTACCTATCTCAGCCTTTTGCGATCTCTCTGCCTGTCCCATTCAGTTGATACCTCTCTATCTGTCCCATGACTGTCCCACGGATTTGGTGCCTGTCCCGTCCATTCGGCGTGCCTGCCTGCCTGCCTGCCTCGTCCATTCGGCGTGCCTCTTTACCTGCCTGTCCCGTCCATTCGGCGTGCCTCTTTACCTGCCTGTCCCGTCCATTCGGCGTGCTTCCCTGCCTGCCTGTCCCGTCCATTCGGCGTGCCTCTTTACCTGCCTGCCTCGTCCATTCGGCGTGCCTCTTTACCTGCCTGTCCCGTCCATTCGGCGTGCCTCTTTACCTGCCTGTCCCGTCCATTCGGCGTGCTTCCCTGCCTGCCTGCCTCGTCCATTCGGCGTGCCTCTATGCTTGCCTGTCCCGTCCATTCGGCGTGCCTCTATGCTTGCCTGTCCCGTCCATTCGGCGTGCCTCTCTGCCTGTCTCGGCTAGTTGTCTACCGGAACCGGCTAGTTGGTGTTTCTCTCTTTCTCTATCCCATCCAGTTGGTGTATCTCTGTCTGTAGCATGCAGTTCCTTTGTCTCTCCCTGGACTCGGCAGGTTTGCTGTCTCTCTCCGGGACTGTCCCTATCTATCCGTTTGTTAATTTGTTTTACCTTCTCTGCCTCGCTAATCTAATCTTACTAAATACTCTGTCATATACGAGAACAGTCGAATGGATGAAACTCCAGACTGGTAAAGAATAGAGAGAAAAAAACACTCAATGGAAGCCTGGTGGGGGAGGTAGTGAGAGAGAGAGAGAAAAAACGTATTTCTTGGGGAAATGTTCTTAAGGGATGTGTTTCTTGAAATACCAGACAGACATGTTTGTTTATGTTGTACCCTGAGATGTCCATATGAAATAGATATTATTTCAGCGATTTGGGGGCCTACCTACTGCGCAAAAGTCTGGCCGCCTGGCGCTCCCATTACTACTTGACTGACAAATCTCTGCCCAAACTCTAAGTAGGCAGATGCAGGGAATTTTTTTTTAATTTTGTTTTTATTATTATCTACTTTCTTTTTTCAGACCGATAATTTATTTTAAGTTCGACTTGATATACCCTTTTCCTGTAGGGGAGGGGGTGAGTTTCAAACAATTATCATTTGAAAGAAAAACGATTAATCTATAAAACAGATTACCATTTTAACTGATATACAGTAAATAATTGTAGCGAGCAAAATATATATTTGGGTGTGCGTGTATTTATACGCGTACACAACGCCCAAATGTTTGCGGCATTTGAAATGAAAATACTTTTAAGTTCCTCCAATGATGAAGAAATTGAATAATAAATGCTGGATTTTTGCGTTTCCATTTCGCCAGATCGCCATTTAGGATGATTACTGAAAAGATCCCCGTTCGACTTCGTTTCTACAATAAATGTCTTGGTGATTGAAATATTCTTCTTGGAAGAATTAATTAGGGTGATAACTTTTTCGATACTCATTAAATATTAAGGAGTACTTTTTTTTTTCTTTTTTTTTTTTTTACAATGATGTTCACCCTGTGCAGGCCCGGGATCCACTAGAGGTAGAACTAACAATAATACAAAAACTGTGTGTTGAAGAGTTAACAAAATACTGGATCTCTGTTGTTATTTTTTATTTTATATTAATTTTTGTCTAATTTCGAAACGTTAGCTCTGACACTAGTGGTAAATGCTGCAAAATGCGGCGTACAAGTCGACCTCAATATTTTTCGCTTAAAATTCTAAGCTCGGCCTATATCTACCGTAAAAGTCGACCTACAAATATCCGGTGATACAAAACCTAAGTCAACCAGTAAATGAAGTTACACGATAAATTGTGACATAACTACACAAGGTCACACCACTTCCTGTATATGGAGACACTATCAGTAATATCTTTCTATATGCGTTGTATAGCAACCTACCTACAACACACAACAGTTGGTATCATATATTGTATTGGTATAATTCGATACTCATTAAATATTAAGGAGTACTTTTTTTTCTTTTTTTTTTTTTTACAATGATGTTCACCCTGTGCAAGGCCCAGAGCCACTCGAGGTAGGACATTAAAGAAAAGAGGCAAATTTTATACAGATATGAGAAGATAACAATTAACCCTAGATTTCAACAGGTTAAGATGTAGCGATTGGGAAGCATCCTCTTGGGAGTCGGATGCATGCAGTATTGGTACTCTTCTGTGGCAGTGAAATGCGAAGAAGTTGCTTCAACAGAAACAAAGAAAAGAGTACTGAACTGTTATGTAATATCAGTCCTCCTATATGGCAGTGAATGCTAAACAATCTCCTTACAGATGAAGAAGAGACTTGAGGCAACAGAAACCAAGGAAACAGTACTGAATTCTTATGTAATATCAATCCTACTATATGGCAGTGAATGCTGGACAATCTGCTCACAGATGAAGAGACTTGAAGCAACAGAAACAAAGAAAAGAGTACTGAACTGTTACGTAATATCAGTCCCCCTATATGGCAGTGAATGCTGGACAATCTCTTTACAGATGAAGAAGAGACTTGAAGTAACAGAAATGTAGTTCTCCAGAAGGATGCTGAGAATACCATGGACAGAACATGTGAATGATGACGACGCTCGGGAGAAATGGACACTTAACAGCCGAAAGAGGCAGCAGAAATATATGTCGTTTCATTTGCAAGGCAATTGTGGATACTTATTGTCCCATTAAGCCCGCAATACTGATGACACATTACTCGTGTGAAATGTCATATGATCATAACCATAAATTATTATTGTATTTTTGTTTCATAGTTACAGTCTGGTCAACATTTATGGCTACAGGGTTTGGCGGCGGGGGGGGGGATGTTCTGCAAGTCCCAGTTTTAGAGAAAATGGAAGAAAAACGGATACATATATTTGACATCAGGAAGAGAGGGTTGAAAATTTATATGGCATATAATGAGGACAGTGGGCTTGGAAAATTTGATATTGACAAGAAAATATTGAAGGCAAGAGAGAGAACAGCAACGCAAAAACCTTTCTAGTGAGTGAATAAATGGATGGCAGAACAGGGTTTAGGAGAGATAACAAAAAGGCGAAATTTATTAAGAGCTGCAAAGGAGAGAAAATCGTGGAGAACCGTGATCGCCGACGCTCTGAAGGGATACGACATATAGAAAAATGAGTGAGTAAATGGATGGGGAAATAGGTTTAAGAGAGATGACAAAAAGACATTTGTTAAGAGCTATAAAGGACAGGAAATCGTGGAGAGTCATGATCACCAACGTCCTGAAGGGAAACGGCATATAGGGCGTCGGTCCTAGTACAAGGGTTAGTGAACTAATATCACAGAAAAAATGGGAAAAAAAATTGGGCGCTTCTCTTGGTGTAGCCTTGTGCCAAACTATTCAAAAATATATATATATATATATATATATATATATATATATATATATAAAAAGGAAGTAAGAAAGAAGAAAAATGAAGCAAAACAGGGAGAGAATTTGACGGTCGAAGACAGGTGTGAGCTACCAAGACATGGGTCGGAAGGGAGGAATTGGTTGTATGTTGAGTGTTCCCTGGACAAGTACTGTGTTGGGTTGGTAGGTTTTCTTTTTCTAATTGTCCATAACGCTCCCCTCTTCTCGCACTTCACGTAGAAACATGTGCACAGACATTCCATTTTGAACCTCTCCCAAATATCAGGGATAGAAATCACAGGAGCGGTGTGCAAGAAAGAAATGTAAAATAAAAAAAATTAAAAAAGACTGAAATTGAAAAAAAAAATTGATATTTAAAAAAAAAAAAAAAAAATATATATATATATATATATATATATATAAACGGCGTAGAAAATACCTGGAAATTTCTGGACTGTACTTAAATTATTCGGAGATTCTTTTTTTTTTTGCATTAACGACAAACCAAAATCTGTCTCGCACATTTATAAGTTTACTATTCGTCCATTCACTGAATATTGCTGCCATATCCGGTCTGGTGCTCTTGTTGGGAGAAATTAAAAACGATCTGCAATATAATCGATCCTGACCTGACATCTCGGCTTCCGTCACCTTCTCATCGACGTCACGTGGCTTTTCTACAAATATTTTCATGGCAACTATATTCATATAAAATAAGAAAATATAAACACAAATTCATAATTCTCTTAACGCTACATCAAACATGGCTTGTTTGTTTACATCTCTGGTGCAAATGGCGGAGTGATGATAGCGTGTTTTACAATAACATACGATACGTAGCAGGACTATAAAAAACACAACCTCTTCTGGTGTGTAATCTAAGGTATTAATATTTTATAAGAGTCGATGTTGACTTTCATGTGATTATCAGTTGATCTGACAAATTTTAAATGTCCGATAAGTTATACCGATACAATATATGATACCAACTGTTGTGTGTTGTAGGTAGGTTGCTATACAACGCATATAGAAAGATATTACTGATAGTGTCTCCATATACAGGAAGTGGTGTGACCTTGTGTAGTTATGTCACAATTTATCGTGTAACTTCATTTACTGGTTGACTTAGGTTTTGTATCACCGGATATTTGTAGGTCGACTTTTACGGTAGATATAGGCCGAGCTTAGAATTTTAAGCGAAAAATATTGAGGTCGACTTGTACGCCGCAATTTGCAGCATTTACCACTAGTGTCAGAGCTAAAGTTTCGAAATTAGACAAAAATTAATATAAAATAAAAAATAACACAGATCCAGTATTTTGTTAACTCTTCAACACACATAGATTTTGTATTATTGTTAGTGTCTCAATGTACAGTTAACTGGTGTGACCTTATATAGTTTTGGCACAGGTTATCGTATATTATAACCCGACTTCATTTACCATTAGACCTAAGTTTTGGGCCACTGGTAGCCTATCGTGTGTTTGGGGGTCGACCTATACTCGGACGTCCTGGGTATGACGATAAGCTACATCTGCTTCCTGGGTATGACGATAAACTACGTCCAACAGCAAGGCCTCTGACCAGGGGGTTTTGAGGAGCGTGGAACCACCTTGTAATTGCTGTTGTTCTCAGGTCCACTCTGATCCGGGGTGGTAGCACCTGTTAGGGAACCAGCTATGGGCAAATAATTAACCTTCAAACTGAGGTCAAAACACTATGAAAGTGTAAAAAATATGTTTTATTACCAGAAATAGATTTTTGAAAAAAAAATATTGCCAACAATAAAAATTATCGGCATTAAATAATCTATTGAGGTTGATATGCCGTAAACCAAACCAAACCTGTATACGGCCTAACTTTGAATTTTGAGCTAAAAATGTTATGGTCGACATATACACCGCGGTATCTGTCTATATTTCTGAGATGAGGTATTATGTACACTATTTACATTATATGGACTATTGTCCTCATCTTTGTCGCCATATTTATTACAACGTTTCGACAGTTGTACGCGCCGGCCTTCTTCAGGTGGTTGGAATGTCGAACTGAACACTTTATTTTGCTCACTGGGGTAGACTGTTCTAGTTCGACGTGCCATGTTTAATGGATGTCAGTTATCAGTTATCTCCTGTTAATTTCCCTCTCCAAGTTCTCCACTGCCTTAACTAGGTATTGAACTCACACTCTTTGGGTCCTGTCACTTGATCTAACCAATGCCTTTATCCACTGTGCCATGAGGACCTGGAACTAGAACGGTCTACTCCAGTGAGCGAAATAAAGGTTCCAGTTTGACATTCCAACCATCTGAAGACGGGCGGATCGTACAACGACTGAAACGTTGTAATAAATATGGCGACAAAGATGAGGACAATAGTCCGAATGATGTAAATAGTATATACAGTGCAATTTACGATAATATAAAAGAAATTCTAATATAAACGTTTCCCTGAAAATCAATCAGAACAGAAACTGTTTACATTGATATTAAAACAGATTTTTTAAAAATCATTTCACCCCAAGAAAGGCGGGGATACCATTATTACGCAGGGGGGTTAGTGGGAGTGAATTTTTGAAGATTGTAATTATCAGGGAAGCAAATAAACGGAAGGGAGTTCCCCAGACTGGAAGTGCAAGAAACGAAACTGATCCAACAGTAAAAGGGTGGGACCTAGATGCCAATCTAGTAGCAAACTTATATTCATGTAGTCGCGGAAAAAAAAATCGTCAGATCAGTTGCCATGAAAATATTTGTAGAAAAGACAGAGGGAAGCCACATCATGTTGTTGGGACATGTGCATCAATAACTTTTTTTTTAATTTCTGAACTTACCATGTGCTTAAGGCGACTAGGTATTTTCTGCCAACAACGAGCTCAAGTAAATATTTCAAATGTTGATTTCCAGCGCTTGTGAGCATTATCTGTCAGATCCAGGTTAATCCTCAAAGCTCCAGCGGTAAAGAAAACTTTTTTTTTTTTTTTTTTTTTTTTTTTTTTTTGAAAATGATTCCAGTAAAATGAACATGATGATCACTAGATCTTATTTTAAGGCTGAAAATGTCTGTTAAATAAATCATTCCAAGAACGTGTAGTTTCTTCTTTTAGAAAGTGCTTTTTTTTTTCTTTCTCTCTGCTGTAGATTTCATACGTTGTGTGTTTGTGTTGATTTTAATTTTCTTAATATGTATTTTAACTTGAAAGCCGTATAAATATTTTGTATCAAAAGAAATTAGCTACCGTTGTTGAGTTGGTTTTCGTAAGCAGTATTATCTGAACTTTTTCAAAATTTACGGTTTTTTTTCTTCTTTTTTTTTTTTTTGTCGTGGTGGAATCTTCCAATAAAGATCTTATTTTGAAACTTGTACAATTACTTCCACATTGTCTATCTGCAATGGCATTTATGGATATGAAAATAAACTAGATCAGGGCAGCAAGACCTCCGATCAGGTGATTGGAGGTTTTCAGGGGCAATTACTATTGTTCCCATGTTTTCCCTGACTCTGGGTGGTAGCACCTGTTAGGGCCCCAGCTATGGTCAAAAGCGAACCCCCAAACAAAAACAAAATACTAAAGTATAAAAATACATTTTTAGAGTAAAAATACCAGCTATAGATTTTATAGTAGAACTAGCAGCATGGCCCGGCGTTGCCCGTGCTTGATTCAAAAATCTTACAACTCATACAGCAATCGCTATCACTTGACTTAAAATATTTTTGTCCTTCCTTGCCTTCAAAGGAGTGCTCTTTGCCGTGCTTATGTTGCTACATGCCTTACTTCTTGCCTATCTCACACTGTGAATTTTTTCTAAGCTCTATACTAAACATTAAATCTGTTACAAAAAAAGAACTAAACAAAATGAACACAAAACGATCAGCTTTAAAAAAGGACTCGTAACTGGAAAAACCGAATGAAAAAAGAATGTTAACAACAATACTTTTTCACACACAACCCAGTTCTTCGGAATCAGAATCAACGTTGAGTTTAAGCAAGCGAATGAGCCAATTGGAGTAAAGTGCCATGCAGATTTAAATTTTTCCCACTTGTGACGAATGCAGCTATCGATTTTTTTGCATGCTAGTTAATATTTGTGTCAGTCAACTGTTGGCTCTCACGCTGGCCAATAGAAACTTCCTGCCTATTCGTGGCAGCCAGCTATAGGCTCTCATTCTGACCAGTAGAAAATGGCCGCAAACTACATGAAAACTGCCGTAGAAGCATGAAAATTTGATTATTTCCGCTATCGATGGGAGTTGGGAAATGCAAAGTCGGTCTTGGCCTTCCCACTAACTTTGTGCATGTAAATTTTGGTGCAAATCCGTCGAAAATTGCGGCCGTGCATTCGTTACACACACACACATCCTGCCTTTTATAGATAGAGATTACCAACAATACATTTTATAGCAAAATGATCCGATAAATTTTATTGGTTGCAATTGCGTTGAAAATATATATTATGAAAATATATTTAGTTGAGGCCTACAGTTGCGATGAAAATATGTTTAGTTGAGGCCATACAATTGCGTTCAAAATATATTTAGTTGAGGGCATATAATTCAAGAAATCTTATTAAAGAAAAAATATGTGCTCTCTGGCAGGACTTGAACGTTTGCCTGGCCCCGCTATACAATCCGTCTCCCTTCGATTTTTTGTCTTTCACAGAGTTACACTCGCCGCTGAAACGCGATGGATGAGATTAAAAGAACACATGAAGACATCTGATGGAGATCCCAAAAGTTGACTTTGGCCTATTGCCCTAGGCAGGATTCTTTTTTTTTTTTTTTTTTTTTTCGTTAATATTAAATTATTATTAGATCATCTTCACGGATAAATTACAAAGACAAACTCTTATTGTAAAATGGCATTATCATATTATATGCACTTTAACATGTTGTCGCTATATTCGAAAGTACTTGTACTTAAAAAAAAACAATGGCGCCTTCCTTGATAAATTTTATCTTAACACTAAGAAAATGATTACACAACTGGAAGAGATGAGTATAAAAACAAGTAGACATAATATATGCCTATATTATTCAATATAATATGTTTGAAAAAAAATATATAAAATTGAATGGTTGATCTGAGTAAAGCCCCAAACCCCTATAACCATCTCCTCCATTTTCTTTGTTTCTTTCATTTTTCTTCTCGTAAAAAGATTTTGTATTTTGCTTTTAAATTTAAACAAATCGTTCAGTTACCAGACATTTACAATCGCCTGATGAGATGCGTCGGTTTGCATCGAAACACGATTACAATTGTGTAGCGTTTTTTTTTTTTTTTTTTTTTTTTGTTTTATACATGTTTTTGATATATCCTAAGATAAAAATATTGCCCTACTTTGTATTAAGCTCTCCTTTAAAGTAAATGTTACGAACGTTGGAATTGTACCCTATTCGTTCTCATCTTACCTATATATATATATATATATATATATATATATATATATATATATATATATATATGAGAGAAAATAAATTTATATTTTTATTGGAGATAACGAATCGTTATCTGATCATCATATAATAATTTTGCTTTAACCCCCCCACTTCGTTAGTTCATTAGTCCGCATGGCCGTTAAACCCGTGCCAATACCGCATAAATAAAATAAAAAAATTAAGGTTTATTTAATTAAATACACAGTAGCCATTTTCTCAACAAAAACATCAATTTGACATCTGTGAAGGATCAATATAAAAATAAAGACACAATATGTCTATATTATTCAATGAAACGAATGAAGATATGCTGCCTAAATACACACACACACACACACACACACATATATATATATATATATATATATATGCTTTACGTGCCCAGTATTTTTGGAGCTCCTCCCACTCTCAGTCCGATACGCAAAAGTGGAACTGGCTCTACGTTTTCAAAAAGGAGCCGCTCCAACTCCAAAACCGTTTATCAGTTTTAAATGTCTTCCAAAAAAAATAAAATATATATATATTTGTGATACGTTATTTGAGTAAAATTAGCAAATTTAATGTTAAATTAATCTGTTTTGAAACCAACATTATTTATTTTATCATAAAAAAAATTAACATATTTTTTTAACGTGTTAGAAATTATTAACTTCGATTGAATATAAAATAAGCCGTTACCTCTTTTGCTCCAATAAAAAGGACCACGCCGTAAAGCTATATATATATATATATATATATATATATATATATATATATATTAACTGATTTAAAAATATGGTCCCTTCGGTACACAGGATTTACCACGTTTCAAAAACCGAAGCTAAAAACTTTAAATTTAATTATATAATTAAATTAAAAGCATTAGTTCTGTTTCATCTTCAAGCGAATTTTGGAATTATATAATTAAATTTGAAGTTTATAGCTTCGGTTATTGAAACATCGTATTTCGTGTGTAGCGAAGGAACGATATTTTTAAATCTGTTAATTTATAATATTAATGCTCTGTAAATTTACATTGAGCACTGTTTTTTAAAAATAAAAATATCAATAAGAACACCAGATTATATATTTTACTGTTCTTTCTTTTTTTTTTTTTTATATATATATATATATATATATATATATATATATGTGTAGTTTCGCCCTGAAGATCCGTTAGGTGAAACCTTGGTAAGTTGTCCCTAGCTCACTAAGATTTTTTTATACTTTATTCTACTTGGCATATTGAGCAGGTTTACCTGTTTATCTTATTTTATTCTATTATTTTTTTTTTTTTTTTTTTTTTGTTTTGTTTTGGTTAGGCATTGCGATGTTGGGTGTGGTTTTTTTTTTTTTTTTTTTTGGGCGGGGGGGTCTTTTGTTTTTATTCATTTCTTTTCTTTCTGAATTTTTTCCCTGAGACGAGTTTGTTTAAATATATTTTTATTTGCGAAGTGTGCAATCCAGTTTTTTGTTTTTCGCACCAGTCGATATTATTATTATTATATATATATATATATATATATATATATATATATATATTATATTTTTTTGTTTTATTCATTTCTTTTCTTTCTGAATTTTCCCCCTGATACGAGTTTGTTTAAATATATTTTTATTTGCGAATTGTACAAACCAGTTTTTTTTTTATTTTTCGCACCAGTCGATATATATATATATATATATATATATATTGTAGAGATTGTCAGAATTTAAGTGAATGACATTTCAAACCGAATGAATTTTTTTTTTTTTTTTACTTCTAAATTTAGTCTGTTTTAAATTCATCAGAATGTTGATGGCATTTTCACTACTCTGTGGAAAAATAGGGGCTGCGTTTTTTGTGAAAAAAAAGGGGGCGATGTCGGGTAAAAGAGGTCTCGTTTGTTAGTCAGAAAGTGTTTGAGGCTGAGGTTAGTGAGGGGGTGACTGGCTAAGGAGCTGTTCTCTTTTATCATCTTAGTCTGACCCTGCCCCACTCCCCACACATTTAGCTGAAGGAAGAGAGAGAGAGGTGCAGAGCGAGGTGGGTGGGGGCAAGTGATTTTTTTTTTAAAAAAGTTAGTGGAAATAATAACTTTCCTTTCCCCATGTTTATGATAGCGTAGATGGACAAATACGTGAGTAAGAAAATCCTATGAGGTTTGTCTTGTGAAAATGTTTGAATAGGCTAAGATATATAGATAGGTATCTAGATAGAGGTGAACTCCACAGACGATGTTTCCCTAATTACTACAATTTTTAGCTCTTCAGGTGTAGGGGTCAACAGTTATCTATACTACATATCCTCATTATCCTAATTCTCCTCTTAGGTCCATAAAACAAGCACTAGTACTCTATCTTGAATGGCTCTTATGCCTTGTATTATCTAAACAATATTAAAAATGAAATAGAAATGTTGGTAGGAACAAATATATATATATATGAAAAGGGCTTAGCTAGAAATGAAAAGGGCTTATACATGTAGATATGGAAATGGCTTAGATATTAAAATGATTTAGACAGATATGAAAAGGGCTTAGATATGAAAATGGCATTGACAGACTGCTACGAAACGGGCTTCGACAGAGACCGCTACGAAACGGGCTTAGACAGAGACAGTTACGAAACGGGCTTAGACAGAGACCGCTACGAAACGGGCTTAGACAGAGACAGCTACGAAACGGGCTTAGACAGAGACAGTTACGAAACGGGCTTAGACAGAGACCGCTACGAAACGGCTTAGAAACGAAACGGGCTTAGACAGAGACAGCTACGAAACGGGCTTAGACAGAGACCGCTACGAAACGGGCTTAGACAGAGACCGCTACGAAACGGGCTTAGACAGAGACCGCTACGAAACGGGCTTAGACAGAGACCGCTACGAAACGGGCTTAGACAGAGACCGCTACAAGACAGAGACCGCTACGAAAACGGGCTTAGACAGAGACCGCTACGAAACGGGCTTAGAGAGACAGAAACGAGAGAGACAGCTACGAAACGGGCTTAGAGAGAGACAGCTACGAAACGGGCTTAGACAGGGCTTAGACAGCTACGAAAGAGACCACATGAACGGGCTTAGAGAGAGACCGCTAGGGCTTAGAGACAGGGCTTAGA
Source organism: Acanthosepion pharaonis (assembly GCA_903632075.3). Taxonomy (NCBI): domain Eukaryota; kingdom Metazoa; phylum Mollusca; class Cephalopoda; order Sepiida; family Sepiidae; genus Acanthosepion; species Acanthosepion pharaonis. Next base: position 1,039,394 of record CAHIKZ030001089.1, on the reverse strand, counting down.
CAGAGACCGCTACGAAAACGGGCTTAGAGAGACACAGCTACGAAACGGGCTTAGAGAGACAGTTAAGAAACGTTTAGAGAGAGACAGTTAAGAAACGGGCTTAGAGACAGACGAAACGGGCTTAGAGAGAGACAGCTGAAACGGGCTTAGACAGAGACAGTACGAAACGAAACCGGGGGCTTAGACAGAGACAGTTACGAAACGGGTTTCGAGAGAGACCGGAAACGGGCTTAGAGAGACTCGACCGGGCTTCGAGAGACAGCTACGAAACGGGCTTAGAGAGAGAGAAACCAGAGACCGCTACGAAAACGGGCTTAGGAGACAGTTAAGAAACGGGCTTAGAGACAGTTACGAAACGGGCTTTAGACAGAGACTTTAGACAGAGACTGCTATGAAACGAGACAGAGACTGCTACGAAACGGGCTTAGACAGAGACAGTTAAGAAACAGGCTTAGACAGAGACCGCTACGAAACGGGCTTAGACAGAGACAGTTAAGAAACGGGCTTAGAGAGAGACAGTTAAGAAACGGGCTTAGACAGAGACAGTTAAGAAACGGGCTTAGACAGAGACAGTTACGAAACGGGCTTAGACAGAGACAGTTACGAAACGGGCTTAGACAGAGACCGCTATAAAACGGGCTTAGAGAGAGACAGCTACGAAACGGGCTTAGACAGAGACAGTTAAGAAACGGGCTTAGAGAGAGACAGCTACGAAACGGGCTTAGACAGAGACAGTTACGAAACAGGCTTAGACAGAGACAGCTACGAAAACGGGCTTAGACAGAGACAGCTACGAAAACGGGAAAGTTAAGAAACGGGCTTAGACAGAGAAAACGGGCTTAGAGAGACAGTTACGAAACGGGCTTACAGAAAACGGGCTTAGAGAGAGACAGTTACGAAACGGGCTTAGAGACTACGAAACGGGCTTAGAGAGACCGAAAACGGGCTTAGACAGAGACCGCTACGAAACGGGCTTAGAGAGAGACAGCTACGAAACGGGCTTAGAGAGAGACAGCTACGAAACGGGCTTTAGATAGAGAAAGTTACGAAAACGGGCTTAGACAGAGACCGCTACAGAAAACGGAGAGACTTAGAGAGACCACGCAGAGACAGTTACGAAACGGGCTTAGACAGAGACCGCTACGAAACTTATGAAGACAGCTACGAAACGGCTTAGACAAACGAGACAGTTAAGAAACGGGCTTAGACAGAGACAGTTACGAAACGGGCTTAGAGAGACACATGAAACGGGCTTAGACAGAGACAGTTAAGAAACGGGCTTAAAGAGACAGCTACGAAACGGGCTTAGACAGAGACAGTTACGAAACGGGCTTAGAGAGAGACAGTTACGAAACGGGCTTAGAGAGAGACAGCTACGAAACGGGCTTAGACAGAGACAGTTAAGAAACGGGCTTAGACAGAGACAGTTACGAAACGGGCTTAGAGAGAGACAGTTACGAAACGGGCTTAGAGAGAGACAGCTACGAAACGGGCTTAGACAGAGACAGCTACGAAACGGGCTTAGAGACAGAACCGGGCTTAGAGAGAGACAGTTAAGAAACGGGCTTTAGAGACAGAGAGAGAGACCGCTAGAAACGGGCTTACGAAACCGGGCGGGCTTAGACAGAGACCGCTACAGAAACCGGGACTTATTAGACAGAGACAGTTACGAAACGGGCTTAGACAGAGACCGCTTAGACAGAAACGGGCTTAGACGGACAAAGATTAAAATGACGGAAATAAATAAAATATATTTTGTTTTTTGTCAAAATATTTTACAAGTATCTTAATTGTTGACACTGGTTTTCGTGACCAATGTCCCTTAAGAAAGCTGTCGTCAAGGATTTCTCACTAATAATTCTGTTGAGGTATGTTTTTTCTTGATCTTAAACATCTAATCAAAAGTTTTCATTCTTAGCCACATTTTTGTCATCTCTTTCATATTTGCTCTCTTTCCTTCTCCCCTCATGTTGACGCTCCCCTATTAAATTCTCCCCTTTCACATTTACCTCTCCTTCATATTCATTTGAAAAAGCAATCTTTAGGCGTTAAAATTTAATATATGACCTCTATTCCTCTTCAAATTATTGGCGCTACACATTCATACTAAATTTGCAATGTTTGCTTTTCCAAACTTCCCAAATTCATGTAGTCTGCTATAATTGACTTAGGTCAAATTCCTTGGAAGTAAAATGATGAATTTGTCAGTTAGTGTGAGGCAAATGTGGGTCATGTTATAAGCCTTGCTATACAGGGGCCAGGTGTAGCAGAGGACGAAGAAAAAAAAATGGGGGGTTGAATGCTGACAGAAGCCGAACAAAATTCTCAAAGGACGGCCATTTTGTTCATCTGAAGCTAAATAGGTCACTTCAATTGCATTCATTTCTTTTAGTTATTCGTTTGAAATAAACTCGCGCCGTTTAACAAAACTTCATTCTGTTTCCTTTCTTTCTTTCTTTCTTTCTTTTTGTTCATGTCCCTTTTAATTTTTGTCTTTCTTGCCTTCTTTTTTTTTCTTTCTTTGTCTTCTCTTTCAGTATATTTAATTTCCTTTCTTTCTTTTTCTTTTCTTGCCTTCTTTCTTTACTTTTTCTGCCTTTCCACTTTCTTTCCCTTCTACCTTTCTTTTTTCTTTCTTTCTTTTCTTTCTTTCTTTTTCTTTTTTCTTTCTTTTTCTTTTTTCTTTCTTTTTCTTTCTTTCTTTCTCTTTTTCTTTTTTCTTTCTCTTTTTCTTTTTTCTTTCTCTTTTTCTTTTTTCTTTCTCTTTTTCTTTTTCTTTTCTTTCTCTTTTTCTTTTTCTTTTTCTTTTTTCTTTTTTCTTTTTCTTTTTTCTTTTCTTTTTTCTTTTCTTTTTTCTTTTCTTTTTTCTTTCTCTTCTTTTTTCTTTCTTTTTTTCCCCTCTTTCTGCCTTTCTTTCCTCTTTTCTTTTTTCCCTTTTAAAACATTTGTTTAGAATTCATGACCATTATATTGGTATCAGTTAACGACATTCAGATGCAAAAACTATGGAAATCTCTTGAAAATATTTTGGGGCTTTATATGCCTATTAATATAGCAATCAGTATGTTGCAAATATCCCTTCAAATTTCTCGGAAAACCAAAACGATTGAAGTACATTTTTCCGTTATAATATTTATAATCAACTTTAATTTACGTATTTACCATTTGTTATTCTAAGGAACCCTTTCTTAAATGTTTCCGTATTTGTCTTGAATTAAGTTTCAGCTTTAACAGTGCCTAATGAATTTACCCGTTTAATTATTCGCTATTCATAAATTTTACTTTTTTTTCTTTAATCTCAAAACCATAAGGAACAATTATCTTTCAACTTTGATTTGGTTTAATTTGTTTTACGGCATATCAACCTCAATGGGTTATTTAATACCACCATGACTTTTATTGCTATGAATATTTTTTTCTTTTTTCAAAATGCATTGCTGGTACTAAAACCTATTTTTACACTTTCATAGTGTTTTGACCCCATTTTGGGAATAAACTATTTCCTGGGACCTTAACAGTTGCTACCATCCCGGTTCAGGGTGGACCTGGGAACAACAGCAATTAAGAGATGGTTCCATGTTCCTCAAAACCTCCCGATCAGAGGCCTTGCTGCCGGATGTAGTTTATCGTCTTACCCAGGACGGTTCGGCTTTGAATTTTTTTATTCATATTCTGACCAAAGCAGGACGGGTTGAGTTTTTTTTCTATTTGCGAAGGACATGTACCGTATTTAGGGGAACATAGAACAAAAATCTCCGAAGGGCGTCCAAATGTCTTGGAAATTTTGAATTTTTTTTTTTTTTTTTTTTTTTGCCTGGAATTTGTCATTCTATATGAGAATTAATGAAACATAATCATTAAACTGACTCAATTTGAATTTTAGTAAGATGTGCTCTTCATATACAGTACTATTATAATTGTGTTTGCCCTTCGCTTCGTTATTTCGCACGACTATTACGCCTTGCCAATACCTCATAAATAATGGACCATTCCGTATTGTTCGCGTTGAAAGAGGGGAAAAGACACTTCTTAGTTTCAGTTACAAAATGAAAGAAAGAGAAGTGGTAAGAGAAAGAAGTAGAGAGAGAAAAAGAAAGAAGGGGTGAAAGGGAAAGAAAGAAAGGGTGAGAGAAAAAGAAGTGGAGAGAAAGAGAGAATAATTGACATAATTGCATGAACATTATTCCTTCCGTCCGTCCTTTTCCTCTGTCGACTGCCACTCTATACTACTTGCAGATCATCATTTATGCTATAAATACTAACATACAAATGGGATGGGAGGGGTATGACCAGTGGGATGGGAGGGGCACGACAGGTTTCATTTTACCAGGCTGTTCGAATTCTGAAGGAAAATACACCGTGATCTCAAAGATCAGAGTAGCGATGGTGACGACGATAAAACGCGCCATTTTTCGAACGACGAAAACCGGGAAAGGCAATCGCCAAAAATCCAGTTACCATAAATAAAATTTACATCGTCCGCTGAATTATTTTAAAATTATTAAGATAAATGTTCGTAAGACATGAATTTAGCTGGTCATTACATTATTTCTGATTTTGTTAAAATGAGAGGGACGTTGGTGCGCGTGTTTCATTTGCGTTTCATTCCGGGGAGGCGCGGTAGAGTAATGGATAGCAGCTTGGATTGAGGAATCGGAGAGCCGAGTTCGAATTTCAGTTGAATCCATTACATTTACTTACGTGCTAATAATCTTGAAAAGGGTATGAATCCTCTTCTTCTCCCCCCAGCTATGGGTAAATAGTAGGACAGACCTGGTTCTATAGCCTTGAGTGGCAACTGGTCTACCGCAGAAAGAAATGGCAACCTACTGCAGGAAAAGAATCTGCCTCGTCAGTCATGTATCGAAAGATGCATGATCGCCTAAGCGTGTATCATGCATAGCACATAACTGACTTTGTTTCCTTTCAAGTAAGCAGAAAACTTGTTGCATTTTAACATTGTTTCTTTATACAGATGTTTGGCAGAATCTGTCTATTTCTGAGATGAGGTATTATGTACACTATTTACATTATTCGGACTATTGTCCTCATCTTTGCCGCCATATTTATCACAACGTATCGGCCGTTGTACGCTCCGGCCTTCTTCAGGTGGTTGGAATGTCGAACTGAACCCTTTATTTCGCTCACTGGGGTAGACTGTTCTAGTTCCACATGACATGTTTAATGGACGTCAGTTATCAGTTATCTCCTGTTAATTCCCTTCTCCAAGTTCTCCACCGCCTTAACCAGGTATTGAACTCACACTCTTTGGGTCCTGTCACTGTAAATGTTTGACAGAATAACAGAAAGACTTTGGTTTACTTTTGCTAGTCTGGCAATTTGTTTTATCCTTGTATAAACTGCTTGGTTGAAACAGTGTGCTCTTTAAGTGTTTATTGCTCTGATTTTGAATAGCAAACCATAATCTTCAAGCAATATATAACCTTCATCGAGAAAGACAACAAGACAAGCTTTTAAAGACAGAATTGGATTTTTTTTTCCAGTTATCAACACTGACGATAAATTAAGCGATTAATGTCGTCTGCTATTTGGTTGATATCTCGACTTTCAGCACGTTAGAGATTTAGTAATTTTACAACTTTGTCGGGGAATTATCTTGAAAAGAGTATCTGATGCGCCATTATTTTGAAGGGAAATTTTTGGGGGACTACGTACGTATTTGAAATATTTTTTTATTGAAAAAAAATTCAATCTGATACTTTAAAAATAAGTATGCATTGTTCGAAAGACAAAGAGCTCATTAGATCAAAATACGACGCTAGCGTTGTATAGATACAAACGGCTATCCTCTCCCTTATGGTTGGGATAGTCCCAAAGGTCACATGATGACCGGCGAGTGACGTCAGGGGAGTTGCTCCCTAGTTTACAGCTATAGGGCTTACAGAAAAAAAAGACATGGCCTAAGCAGATTCATAGAGAAAAATGCCGTAACTCCAGTTTTCCCTTTGGGAAATGTTACAACTAATACAGCCTTTTTAACACGCCGTTTGTTGTTGCATATATGTTATAATTTCTCTGCGTGGGACATATGTATATATCTAACTTTGTGTACGACGTAGCATTATAAAACTCTATCTGAGAACAAGGTTATTCCTTTTGCTTTCAGCCTTTTCGTTCCGTCTGTGGACAACGGTATTATTATATCATGGATATAATAATGCCAATAATAGGGGAAATTTAAATGGCTTATAGGAAACGAAATAAATTCTACTGAAAAGGATGTGAAAATTCGCATACCTAAAACCTGGTGGGCCTTGAATAAATTGGAAATCTGATCTACCAGACAACCTCAAGCGGAGATTCTTTTGAGCCTCTGTAGAGGCGGTGTTAATTGTGGTGCCACTGCTTTGGACATTAACTAAAAGCCAAGAGTCTAAGCTTGATGGAACCTATATTCGGATGCTAAGAGCTATACTTAACATCTCTTGGTGACAACATCCAACTAAATCACAACTCATCCCTGATATTTCTACAATCTTAAACCCTAGCGTCTAAGGACGATCGAACCTAAACTCGGATGCTGAGAGATGTACTTAACATCTCTTGGAGACAATATCCAGCTAAATCACAGCTCTATGGGTACAACCCTTATATTTCTGCAAACTTACGCGAACGCAGAATACGATGTGCAGGACAAAGCTAGCGAGCAAACCAAGAACTTGTGAGTAATCTACTGATCTGGACACCAGCCATTGAGTTAGACGGGTTGGTCGCCCAGCAACCACCTACATTGACCAGCTATATCATGACACAGAATGCCACGCGAATGACCTTCCGACCTTAATGCAGGACGGTGATGATTGGTGTAATAGACTCGTGAATGTCCGAACTAGCTCGTCCGAAAAAAAAAATCAGTAGTTCTCAACCGGGGGTCATATGAACCGTGCGTGTGGGCGGGGGTAGTACATGTGACATTACTGGGGTCTACACAAAAAACAAGCAAATTGTGGGGCAACGGAAAAATTTTAGTGACCCATAGAGCAAATATCTCCTCGGAACGGTAAATTGAAATTTTTATAGTAATCTTCTGCACTGTATTAAAATTCTAAAAATAACAAAAGAAACTCTAAAACGAACAGAAATAAAATCAAGTGATTCAAGTTAGCGTCTCTTTTACTATACCGGATATTTTGATTTTAAAAGTTGAAAGATAGAAAAGAACAATGAGCTTGAGTAAATAGGAGGCGGAATTTATTAAGAGCTACAAAGATCAGGTAATTGTGGAGAGTCATGATCACCAACGTCCTGAAGGGACACGGCACATAGAAGAAGAAGAAGAAGAATGACTTTGAGTAAATGGATGGTTGAACAAGGTTTAAGAGAGATAACAAAAAGATAAAATTTATTAAAGGCTACAAAGATCAGGTAATTGTGGAGAGTCATGATCACCAACGTCCTGAAGGAACACGGCACATAGAAGAAGAAGAAGAAGAAGAATGACTTTGAGTAAATGGATGGTTGAACAAGGTTTAAGAGAGATAACAAAAAGATAAAATTTATTAAAGGGTACAAAGGGCAGGAAATGGTGGAGAGCTATGATCACCAACGTCCTGAAGGAACACGGCACATAGAAGAAGAAGAAGAATGACTTTGAGTAAATGGATGGTTGAACAAGGTTTAAGAGAGATAACAAAAAGATAAAATTTATTAAAGGCTACAAAGGGCAGGAAATGGTGGAGAGCTATGATCACCAACGTCCTGAAGGGACACGGCACATAGAAGAAGAAGAATGAGCTTGAGTAAATGGATGGCGGAACAAGGTTTAGGAGAGATAACAGAGACAACATTTATTAAAAGCTACAAAAGCCATGATCGCCAATGTCCTGCAGGGACGCGGCATATAGAAGTCAGTTGGGTTGTTAAGTGAGGAATGGTTGTACTTGAATTCCTCGCTGTAAAAGCAATGGTTAGAAAATCCTTTGCAGACGATTACAACTGCAGTGAATTCAATCCTCACCGGGCCTTCCAGATTCGTTATTAGAAGTCATTTCCTAAATTTGGCTTAAACATGGTAAATTTAGTCTGCCAGACGAACGTTAACCATCACGCTACAGTAGCCCCTTCCTTAATTCCATATACCTACCCCTAAATTCTCTTGCCTAAATTTATAGAGCTATTTCTCTTCAGCTTTCTTTGATTCCTCTAAGTTGAAATAGTTCCTTAATCTGGAGACTTATTTAAAGAGAATTACCACTTTCCCCAAACCTTTCTCTCTTGGGTTTTACCCGTCCCCCTTTTCTATTTACTTCGTATCTTTGAACCTTTGATAAATTTTGCCCTATTTCTCCCCTGAGATGTCTTATAATTTATTAAAATTGATTCATGAATAAATATTTACTTTCTTAAATTCTTTCTTCGCCCCGATTTGTGCTTTTTTTTTTTTTTTAATATGCAAGGCAGTTAATACGGGAAAGATGAAGTCTTTTCTTTGCTGTCCGCAGATTAATTTTTTTTTTCCTCGATTTAAATTGAACGATAGGCAAAACATGTTCCTGAAAACGAAAGAAAATTGCCTTTTATGGTTATATTATCTCTGGCTCAACTGGTAAGCACGCGTATTTTCCGTTACTAAATAACCATGGTTCGAAAATTCTGCTTTGCCTTAAGGACACTTTTGTTTTTTCTTTGTGAGAGAGATGGTGATATTTTTTTATGTTAAATATTCGTGTTTAGTTTGTATCTATTATTATATACTTTATTTTATTCATTTTCCTTTCTTTCTTTCTTTTCTTTGTCTCTTCTTTCCCTCATTTTTTACTCTTTCTTTTTTAATTTCGTTTTCTTTTTTCCCTTGTTTGATTATTTTCTCTTTAGCTATTTCTTCTCCCTCATCTTTCTTTCAACTTCAGTTTCTTTTTTCGCTTTCTTTTTTTTTCTTTCTCGCATCCAACTCTTCTCATCACTGTTATTTTCTTCTCTTTCCTTCCGTTGTCGTTTGTTTCTCGTTCTCAATCTATCTGTCTTTCTCTCTGTGATTTTCTTTCCGTCTGCCGTCTCTCTCTCTCTCTCTCTCTCTCTGTCTCTCTCTCTCTCTGTGACCTTCCCTTCTGCCAGCTCTTTCACCCTCTCTATTTCTCTTTCTGTGCTCTTCTTTCCATTCGCCGTCGTCTTTCTCTCTTCTCTCTTTCTCTCTCTCCCTGCTGTTTCTCTCTCTCTCTGTGCCGTCTCTCTTTATCTCTCTCTCTCTCCCTCCCTGTCGTCTCTCTTTATCTCTCTCTCTCCCCGTCGTCTCTCTTTCTCCCCGTCGTCTCTCTCTCTCTCTCTCTCCCTCCCTGCCGTCTCTCTTTCTCTCTCTCTCCCTCCCTGTCGTCTCTCCCTTCCCTGTCGTCTCTCTCTCTCTCCCCCTCCCCTGTCGTCTCTCTTTCTCTCTCTCTCCCTGCCGTCTCTCTTTCTCTCTCTTTCTCTCTCTCCTGCCGTCTCTTTTCTCTCTCTCTCCCTGCCGTCTCTCTTTCTCTCTCTCTCTTTCTCTCTCTCTCTCCCTGCCGTCTCTCTTTCTCTCTCTCCCTCCCTGTCGTCTCTCTTTCTCTTTATCTCTCTGTGATTTTTTCGTTTGCCATCTCTCTTTCTATCTGTGCTTTTCTCTCTATCTATCATTCTCTCTCATATACATACATATATCTTGATCTATACATATTTATCTATCTATATCTTTCTATTTATCGATTAATTGGTCTATCTATCTATATCTAGATATACTAGCCGAGGTACTCGGCGTTGCCCGGGTGTACATAACTGCAATTATATAACTACACCCCCTGTCTAGCAATATCTGCCCTCCCGCTTGCATACATCGTCCGTTGGTATAATAAGCTATCCACCTCATCTTTTTTACGGTATGATTTTCGGCAGTGGTTTATTGTTCTTAATAAGGGAATTCTGGTCGTTACTCGAGGTTAGATTGTTTCAATGTTTTAGATATTCAGTAAATTTCCTATGGCCGACTTTCAAATAGTATGGCATTGTTCACAAATCTAATAATCAAACAAAAACAGGGATGAAACGTCAGAGCTTGATTCAACTGTAAGTGCAAACGCATGGACGCCCCCTCCTTCTTAGCACGTTTACTGTAAAGCTGGGATTAATAAGAGGTTCTTCAGGAATTTTTCCCTTCAAACTTTGCATCAAAGGTTGCTCCAATGCCAATTTAGGATGGAGTCATATGAAGAAACTATTGGCTAAATGGCAAATGCCGATGTTGGAACTAGTCTGTCACAGATTTTGCCCACTTAACTGAAATAATCTAAACCAAACATTCACGCAAGACAATTTGTGTGTCATATGTAAATTAAATGGCAAATTTGGAAAACATCGGATGAAAACCCAGGGAATTATGGCCAAAAAACGGGCTTTTTTAACAGTTTTTCGTTATACGCAGGGAAGCGAGCAGGACTAAAACCACACTGTCTTATTTCTTGTATGATGGCAAGTTTTGTGATATGTCTGAACAAAATCTGATAAAAAATGAGGAAGTTTATTCAAGTTTTTATTTTAAGTAGTACGAAAATGTTTTTTTGTCGCAGCAAAAGTATCAAGCACTCTACATAAACCTCGTAACATGAGCTGATGTTTGGCATTAAGTGCAAAGAACATCAGTTCATCCAGTAAAAAATTTGTTCGCGTGTAACTCTGCCTTGGTTTTTGCTAAAAGTTGTACCCACCTTCATTTTTATCGATTTTTCTGCCAAACCCGGGGAGTGGGGCTCGAGATTGAAACATTGGTCTTGACCTAATTTCATAAATTTGGAACGGGTGTGTACAATTTCATCGAAATTGACCGAAAAATGTGGACATGCATAAATAGCATATACACACACACACACACACACACACACACACACACACACATCTATTATATCTTCAAATGAGAGAAATAACAGATTTAGTAAAATTCCACTGTTCGTAGCATTTACTTTTTTAAAAAAGTGCTCATTATAAAGTAGTACATTATTATTATTATTATTATATTATTATAAAGATTATAATGAAAACATTGAAATCGGTACACAAAAGCTTTCATGTTTCAAAACTTTGTATTTCTTCAAGCGATGGTAAAGAGTTACTTTCCATCGCCTGAAGAAGTGCAGCGATTTCAATATGTTTTCATTATCATCTTTTTATTTTTTATAATCTCTTAATATATATATATATATATATATATATATATATATATATATATATATATATATATATTATATACAGTGTAACCCGGATATAAGAGAGATTTTTCTCTGGTCCCCTAGTGTTGGGTAGCCTGTGTTAATGTCTATATAATAGACCAAACCCGGATATAAGACTATTCTCCGGTCCCCATATAAATCTCTTATATCCAGTTTTTTTATATATATATATATATATATATATATATATATATATATATATATATTATATTATATTATATATATATATATATATATATATATATATATATATATATATATATATATTATATATATATTATATATATATTATATATATTATATTATATTATATATATAATCAAGAACAATTTTCTGTGAAAACTGACAAAGTAGAAATGTTTTTTGTGTACCACCTTGTGCCCTATACCGGATTATTTCATTAGAGGTTTTCTGTTCTCAACTAAATTAATAAAAACCTGACGTCTCATCATTATTCAGTACTATATAACATTTACTAATTATTTTTATAAACAAACATTTCGATTATCAATGGGAATGTCTCTAAGTGGGGTACTGACATGAATTTCTAGAATTTGGTCCTCTCCAAAATATTTTATCTACACAATCAATATATCGAAGATATATTGATGATGCTAATTAATATACCCTCGCGAAATTACTTTACCTGACCTTGTAAATAAACTAAACAAAGTTGTATTTACTTATGAAATAGAAACAAACTATACTTTAACTTTCTTAACGATGATGTTGCAATAATGACAATAGCTTAAAACTAAGTGTCCATCACAAATCAACTAATAAAAATGATTTCATAAATTTCTATTCTCATCATAACAACAAAATAAACTGTGGAACAATCATCAATACTGAACAAAAAGCTCGTAAAATATTTCAAAATAGAAAATGGACCATTTTTGGACAAACCCAACAAATCAAACATTATTCTACCTACTAACTCTGTCACAACTACAATTGAAAAGAATTTACCTACGGTTAACATAAAATTTGTTACAACTAATTCTAAAGACTTAATTAATGCAAAACAAAATAATAATAAGCTAAAACTTGAAGGAGGAATTTACTATATTGTAATAATTGCCACAAAGAATCCATAGGAGAAACCTCAGGATATGTAAATAAACAATTACATGAACTCAAAAAGAATATTTTACAAAACAACGCTTACAATACGTTAGTGGATTGCTGCAAAAAATCGTTCATAAATTTAATTTAAAAATTGCTACTTTAATTATAATTTTGATTACCAATGTGTTCGCGTAGATCTTAGAATTTCCTGAATCTGGCTCTTTCCAGAGTATTTTACCTAAACAATCAACATATTTCCGATATATTGATTACATTATTTTTAATCGCGTTTACCCCCAAAGAAGGCAATAAAGCCACCGCGATGCAAGTAATTACTGAGTGTGGAAGTGTTAGAAACAAATATTGCTATGGAGGGAGAACTGAGGACAAGTAATCAGGACAACAGATAGCGATTGACATTGTAGTTAAATTTTTGCAGATTAAAGTTGGCTGGAACGCATAGAACCGGAAGAATGTTCCTCGAAACAATCGAATTTCTGATTTCATATGTAAATTCTATCGTATGTTCGACTTTGCAAACAATTTACTTTAGATATAATTACTCCCCTGCAAAAAAACAACAACACTGACTATAATATTGCAAGTGATAAATATTATTTTTACTAACACACAAGCACAGATATAAAACCCATGCTCGCATCTATTCAAAGAATATTCTAAAATGGAAAGAAAAGATATATCAATCTTATAGACTTTTCGTCAGGATTCTTTTCCTATAGAAATAATTTTAAAGAATAGGGTTTAAAAAGAATAGGGATAAAGTTTTTTTTATTTATTTATTTGATTATTTTTTCGTTTTTTTTTTTTTTGTTTTTTGTTTTTTTACTGACCGGGTGGGATGTCAGTCGAAACAAGATAAGCAATTCTATACTGCGGCTAATTATTCCATTGTGTTGTCAGAGACTGGCACGCACGGAAAGTCGCCAGGGGATGGGTGTGGCAGGTTGCTGTAAGAAAAACAAACGGACAGTACTTCGCCATCATTTCTCTACACTCCATACCGTTATATATATATATATATATATATATATATATATATATATATATATATATATATATTTTAGTTTTTATTTTTTTTATTTTATATTTATGTTTTTATTTATTTGGTAAGACAGAATGACTGCATTGTTTCTCTGTATTCTAACATAACTGAACTTTCACTCCAACAGTATGTCGTAGCTCTCAGTCCCTTTACAGTTTCGTCTATCGTCCGGTTCACACTCCTCCCCATTCTTTTGAACAGGAGGTTTATACCGTGTTTCCTATTTAGGATTGGATTTCCGGTTCCTTCTAAAGTTTTCCCAAGAGTCTCTTGCGTCTTAGTGGTATTCTCGCCTTGCTTGCGGTGAATTGATTAAACAAAAAGTACAAGGTGGTGAGAAAGTGGGCAAATTTTAATGTTCGAAAGCGGAGTCATATCTCTCCCTATTGAGGATTAATAAAAAATAAATAGTAATTTAAGGGTTAGTTATGTGCCATGTGTGATACACGATTAGTCGATACTGTATCTGACGAGGCAGATTTTTTTGCCCGCAGTAGGTTGCCATTTCTTTGTGCAATAGACCAGTTGCCACCCAAGGCTATAGAAGCCATATTCGAAGGGTATTAGCATGTAAATGAATGTAATGGGTTCGACTGGAATTCGAACTCGTCTCTCCGATTCCTCAATCCGAGCCGCTATCCATTACCCCACCGTGCCTCCCATACTAACGTACCGGTCCGAAAAGTCGTGTGTGTGTGTGTGTGTGTGTGTGTGTGTGTGTGTGTGTGTGTGTGTCTTAGATTTAATGATTTTCATTGGTTTTATGTCTGAACTTGTGCACAAAATACTGCTGTAAAATTTTAAGCAAGTAATCATCTGGGGTTCAGGAACGAATTAATCCATTTGACATTAATTCCTATGGGGAAAATAGTTTCGGTTCACGAACATGGAATAAAGTGCTCATTATCAGGGATAGAACATATGTAAATATAAGAATGAACATTGATCTCAACACTCAGAGGCGACAGACTGTTTCATGCTAGACGCAATCATCAGGCCACATGTGTTGGGCTTTTTTCTCGAGAAAAAAACAACACGTGGCCTGATGATTGCGTCGAATATGAAACAGTATGTCGCTTTTAAGTGTGGACTTCAATGTTCACTTTTATATATCTTACGGTAAAAAAAGAAACAAAATTACCTCAGCGTGAGAATAGTCAATTTCTGGCAGTTCTGAACCCAGTCGTCCGCAGCTCTGAAGGGTTTGTCTGGAAGGGAGTGATTAGAATTTATTTTGAATATCAGTGCCCCTTATAATAAAGACATTGATTATTCTGTGGATCAGTTTTAATATTTATTATTACTAGGATCCACCTGGATTATTTGCCAACGGACCTATTACCTGTAGCATATATATATATACTCTTAAGGTGTGCTGTATTTATGGGATAAAGTTCTCAATATCAGAGATAGAGCGTTTGTAAATATAAAAGTCAACACTTAGAGAGTCTGTTTCATGCTAGACGCAATTGTCAGGCCACGATTGGCCTGACATGAAACAGACTCTCTAAGTGTTGACTTCTATGTTCACTTATATATATATAGTGAACATAGACACGCTCTATCTCTGATATTGAGCACTTTATCCAATAAATATACCACATCTATAAGACTATATTTTTTCATATATATATATATTATATCTCAGGCAGTTTGTGACCGTTATGTAGTAAATCTACCAGAAAAATAAAATATTTTGCATTTTATGCGTAACAGAAAGAAAATGTGGCTGCTAATCTATTTTATTCAGGGTAGGCATTACCTACTTACGTGGCATGTCCCTGATATATATATATATTTGGAGAGTAACCTTTTAATCATGTTTCGTTTAATGACATACAAGGAAAAATTGAATTATTTTCATTTAGTATTCTAACATTCGTTTGGGAATATTGTCTGCATTGTCGATTGTCCCGAGCCACTTCTTTAGCCATTTTCACGGGGGTTTGTTTCTGGAGATGGGGTTTCATTTCTCTTCATTTTTGACTGTTTAAGATGTATTTTTGTGTTTTGAATATTGAATATTAGTTTACATTCCCACCCAGTTGTGTCACTTTCCAATTTAATTTACTGCATTTGTATACCGTATGATTTTCAGTTTTATCTTTAATTCCTCACAAACATTTACTATTTATTACATGTTTCTATAACTGCTTCCTTTTTTTTATTTCCTATAACTGCTTCGTTTTTTTTTATTTCCTATAACTGCTTCCTTTTTTATTTCCTATAACTACTTCCTTTTCTTCACATTTCTTTTTCTATTTTTATTCCTCTATTTATTATCATTTTCCCTTCAACATCTTTCGCTTGTCTTTGTGCTCTACTTCTCTTTCCTTATTCCTTCCTCTCTCTTTCAGTATCTGCCTTTCTTCTTTTGTCTTTTCCATCTCTCTCTTGTACCTCTTTCTCTCTCCTTTCCTCATTTCTTCTCCCTGTCAGTATCTTCTTCCCCCTTCCTTTCTTTCAGTATCTTCCTCTCCCTTCCTTTCTTTCAGTATCTTCCTCTCCCTTCCTTTCTTTCAGTATCTTCCTCTCCCTTCCTTTCTTTCAGTATCTTCCTCTCCCTTCCTTTCTTTCAGTATCTTCTTCCTTTTTCTCCCTTCCTTTTTTTTCAGTATCTTCCTCTCCCTTCCTTTCTTTCAGTATCTTCCTCTCCTTCCTTTCTTTCAGTATCTTCCTCTCCTTCCTTTCTTTCAGTATCTTCCTCTCTATGCTCATTTTACCCTCCTAACATTTCTATTCCGCTTCCTCCCTTCTCTCAACTTCTTTCTCCCCTGTTTCAACTTCCTGCTCCCCTCTCTCAACATCCTGCTCCCCTTCCTCCTCTACTTTCAGCTTCTCCCACTTGCTCTCCCTCTTCCTTCTCCTCTTTCAACTTCCTCTCTTTCTCCCCCTTTGTTTCCTCCTTTAATATTCCCCCCCTACTTTTATTCTATCAATCAATCAAACTAATTTTATTTTCATTATTCGTGTTAATTTCATTTATAAAACTTTTCCTTGCAACAAAATAAAATATGGGGTATCTTGGAAGTCGTGACCCATGAAGATCATTGAGCCACAACCTCTACTGTAGACTTGTAGCAGCACTGGGTGTGTCTAGGGCAAGGTAACTTAACGGAGCCCATCCCTCTTTCCGACTGCTTTTGAACTGATTTTTAATGATCCTTCTCGACTAATTGCCCTAGCAAAGCTAAATAACCCAGTCTGCTCTATTATTTACGAGGTGGTTTACTTATAAAAATGTCTTTCTACCCAAGTCAAGAGTCCCCAATCTGTGTTGCTATTTAGCGCATAAGTGAACGGACATTGATTCGTGCCATTTCGTAGGGCATTATTGCAAATTGAATGGAACAGACGTGTTCAGAATTTCAACTTAGCACGTAGATTCCATTTTTCGGCGCCTATAACCGTCACGCCGACGCACATTTAAAAAAAATACGGCTGAGATTTTCCAATGGCATGAAGTAGAAAGATTATATGAAACAAATTGCAAGGTCTACAGCTCAGTTCACTGTGTTGTGCCAGACAATCTTTCTCTCCAGAATCTATCTTACATGTTTATAAGTCTACATTCATTGTTGCTTTGCAGCCACATCTGGTCTGGTGCTCCTGCTATATAATTAGAGATTCTTGATAAAATCCAAAGGAGAATCTGCAATATTATTAATCCTGACCTGGCATCTCGGCTTCAGTCGTTTTTCAACCACCGTAACGTTTTTTTTGTTTTGTTTTTTTTTTGTACCTTTTCTGTAAATACTTTCATGGTACTTGTTCAGATGAACTCTCCTCTATGGTAACTAGACTTTATAAATTTAAGCGCAGTACTAGATTGGCGGAAAGGTCTCGTCATTTTACAGTTGAAACGGCAAGAGATGTAACCGTAAGTTCTATGCTAACAGTTTCTTCTCTCACACTTCTCACTTGCAATGGCAATCGTTATCTTCTGTCTTTTTAATTCCTGTTCTTTTATTGTTCCCCCTCTTTAATAGTTTTTTTTTCTTATATTCTTTTACGCTCAGTAAGCCCTTAAATCTTAGGGGCTTTATTGCCTTGCTTGGAGCGAAACTACTAAAATTTAAAGCAACGTCAACCGCTAACTTCTGTCTTCTTAATTCTTGTTCTTTTATTGCTCTCTCTCCGCCCTCTCTCTCCGCCCTCTCTCTCCGCCCTCTCTCTCTCCCCTCTCTCTCTCCCCTCTCTCTCCCCTCTCTCCCTCTCTCTCTCCCTCTTTCTCTCTCTCCTTAATAGTGTTTTTTATTTTTCTCATATTTTTTCACACTCCTTGTGTCTTAGTAGCTTTATTGCCTTCCTTTGGATTAAATGATAAATAAGTATACCTTCCTCAGTATCATTGCAGTTCAGTCACCCCCGCGATATTGCTTTCTTTTTCTAATGCTCATATTTACCCAATCTCTCTCCTTGTGTTTTGGCACGGTTCTAGGGACGTTATCTCTTATGGACAAATATTCTAACCTTCATGCTTCATAATTTTCTGGATTTTGTGGCGAGGTTCTGGTAATTTCTTTCTGTTTTTATTTCAATTTTTTGATTTCTTTCATCTGCACTCTAGTCCGTTTCTAAAGCTACGTCAGATCTTAGTAGTTTTGCATTCGGTGACATATTCACACGTGTCTGGTAGATTTTATCAAGGATGAAGTTTCAGCTCGTATGACCTGAACCTTCCTCAGTGTCATCGCAAATCCTACTAAGGATTAAGTGACAGCTCATATGACCAATACCATCCTCAGTATCATCGCTGATTCGAACACGTTCACACGTGTCTGGTAGTTGTTACGATTTCAAATAGTTAATTGCCAGCACTTTCCTCAGTATCATCGCAGATCCTACCAAGGATCAAGTGAAAGTTAGCTCAAATGACCAGCACTTTCCTTAGTATTCTTGATCATCGTCTTCGTTGTTTTGTTTGTTTTCATTCTCTTTTACTATTTCACCGTCTATCACTATTTTGCCTTCTCTATCTCATCTGTTCAGCATCTTTTTGTCATCTGTTTTTCTCATCTGTGTTGCATCTTTTTCTCGTCCGTTCCGCCTCTCTTTCTCGTCCATTTTCTTCCCTATTTTATTTATCTTCCGTTCAATTTCTTCTCCGATTTTCTTTCTTTTTTGAAAGTATCTTTTATTCTTCTTCATTTTATCTCTTTTCCTTCAAATTCGTTTTCGTCATTTTTTCTTTTTCTTTCTTTTTCCTCTTTACTACTTCTATTTTCCTTTTTCCTTCTTTGTTTTGGTCTTTTTTCTTTCTTATTTTCCTCACCCCTTCTTCGCTTTCCATTTGATTCTCTTTTTTTTTTCTTTATTCCACACTTCCTCTTTTTCTCTGTCTGTCCTTTCTTTTTCTTTTTTCATTTTCCTTCATTTCTCTTTTTTTTATTCAGTTTTTATTCCATCCTTTTTTACTTCATGTGTTTCGTTTTATTTTTCTTTCTCATCCTTAACCTTTCATTCTAGTTCATCTTCCTCTTCTCTTTTACACGATTCTTTTTTTCCTCTTCCTCCTCAACGTATATTTTATTTATTTATTTTTGATTTATTAAATTGCTTTTTGTCTCCCCTTGTCTTCATAACAAGATGTGATGGCATGAGCCATTGGATGATGGCGTCTGGGTGGGTGACGTAGACAAGCAGAAGTGTCGGCTTTTTATCCTTCCTGGACATGTCATATGGAGATGGTGCGGAGAAAGTGGGGAGCTGGGGGCAAGCTGTCGCCAAGAAGAATCGAGTTCTCGGTACACAAGGCAGACAAAATGAGAAAAACATTTCCTCATTTCTGCTCAGCTATTTTATTTCTGGATTTTTTTTCGCGCCAATTTCTTTTCATGGCTTCCATCTTTGTTGTACTGAAATTGCGATAACTGTTCAATTTGTGTGTGGCTTTGTGTGCTATATATATATATATATATATATATATATATATATATATATATCTATATAAATATTCTTAAATATATATATATTGATAACAGACGCCATTGGTTTATACCAACGGCTTCCCATACTTAATACTTCTGGTTTTCACTCTCGCGTGGTCATGTGTGACGTCACGAGATGCGATGCGATTTTCGCTTCCGCGTCTCGTATACACGAGTTTGTCTTTGTTTGGAAATCTGTCATGCAACAAAAACAGACTATCATTATTGTTTTGTCCGTGTATTGTTTAATATATTGAAATGTAATTGTCATCTTTTCATAATGGCTTATGTAAGCAGAAAGATTAGATAGGATTAAAAAAACATGTATCAATATGGTGATTTTCTTTCAATGATAATGTTATTAAGCTTATCAGACAATATGAAAGGAATTTACTTTGCATCAATGAAAAAAATGCTGCCTAAATACACACACACACACACATATATATATATATATATATATATATATATATATATATATATATATATAATCCCAGCTTTTGTAACAATTCTTACGAAGTTATTCTGTTTTTATCACCGTTTTGGCAGATACATTCTCCAGCCTTCCTCTGGTATAATTGGGAGGATTTTTCTCTCTTCTTGATAGTTTTAGATTTGTGTGTCAAACATGCGAGCAGGGAATCTATGGTACAATGGTCATGACTCATTTCATAGTTTTGCAGAGTGAGGAAAGCCAAAAACACACCAACCAAAATATAGTCATAAAAACAAGAGAGGATGATACTCGTTATAACATCTTGTCGAATACAAGTATTTATTTAATTGATGTGTGTTGTGGTAGGATCCACCTAATTTGCATAGTGGAGTACAGACCATATAAATATGGTTGGTACCGGGAAGACGAGGGGAGGAATCAAGAGATTCAATCCAGTCAACACATTCTCCAGGAACGGTCTTCCCAGAAATATACAAAAGACTATATGTAAATATTGTGTACACTTCCTTGTTTCAATACATTTTGTTCTAAGTACATTTTGTGTTGTATTATTATTCCATGCATTAGTCAAGTTTCAACAATGTGGTTAGATTAATTTGTGGCACAAGGCCGAAGAGGTAAGGCTGGTCAGCACTGACTATCCTAATCCTACTATCCTAATCCTACTCAAGACCCATTCACTTTAACAATTTCATCACCACAAGAAGCCATCCTTCTCTATCCCAATCCAACATAAACCACAATACCACATCTTTGCAGGGATCATAATAAAAAAAAAACATGATTTCTTTTGAATTCCTGCACATGTCCAAATATATTTCCCTCATTTTAAAAAAAATTTATTTAAAATATATATGTATATAAACTAGCTTAAAAGCCGCCCTATCGGGCGACATTTAAGCAAGCTCCTGCTCAGGGCTCTTGATTGGGCCTTCATCACAATAAGTAGGGAAAAGTAGATGCGGCAGGCAACAACAAACTACAAGAGAATTCAAAATTGATTTAAGTATTGCATTAGTATTTAAACTTACCTTTTAAAAGTTCAACAATTCTTCTGTCCTTACCTTAAGGGAATTTGATGTACGTAGGTCCTGACTTTCCGTAAAAACAATTACTGTTATTTCATAGGTGAATTTCACTGGATTTCGCAATTAGTATCGATTATTCCTAAATTTATATAAAAATTGTTATTTACAAAAAAAATTCGTCGCAAAAATCATATAAAAATCGTCGAAAACAATAGCAGAAATGAAAACTTGGGAATCCAGAATTTCAGGATAGCGGATTCGGCTCGGAATGGTTTTAATTTGCTCACAGTCAGTCTGATTCCAAAATTGTATGACATATTGGGCTATGGCCTCTAGGAGTAAAGTTGAAAACACGGATAATTTTATTTTGAAACACTGTAATTTGAGAACAGTATTTTTTTTTCATTTGAACATGAGCTATTGAAAGTTAAGGAGTTGTCTCGCTTTAATGGTTTTTATCAGTAGGAGCCAAAATGGCGGAATACGAAGACAGTAATGAAAACTTGGGAATCCGAAATTTATGACGAAAAATCAAAATTACACTCTGTGTGATATGTGGTATTTAATGTGATTAATAATGACAACACAAATTAGATTCATAGCTTTTACTACCTTTTGAGTATTTACTTTTAAAGATCGTCAGAAAACCTGTACAGAAATACCTAATTTCTGCAGGTTTCATTTACGCTATTTACAATTTTCGGACTATTGTCCTCATCTTTGTCGCCATATTTATTACAACGTTTCGGCCGTTGTACGCTCCGGTCTTCTTCAGGTGGTTAGAATGATGAACTGAACCCTTTATTTCGCTCACTGGGGTAGACTGTTCTAGTTCCACGTGCCATGTTTAATGGATGTCAGTTATTAGTTATCTCCTGTTAATTCCCCTCTCCAAGTTCTCCACTGCCTTAACCGGGTTTTGAACGTAAGCGAATATAACGAACCCAACGGGATTAGAACTCTGTTCTCCGATTAACAATTCGGAGCCGTTATTCATTACACCGCGCGCACATCCAAGCTTACAGCATCTGGTATTACCAAGCGGTCTCCCATCTAGGTACTGACGAGGTTCAACGTTGCTTAACTTTTGTTGATCGTACGAGAACCGGTGTATCAACTTGAGGTGGGCATAAGCCTAAAGCTTAATTTATCAGCTTATCATTATTAAGCGGCGGTTACGTGTAGTAAAGATAAGGCAGGGAATCCCCGGTGTACATGCGCACTGACAGTATTATTTATTATCATAGGGTCACCGCTGCCATTTTAATATCTTTCTTTCATATAGTGGGCGGTGATAGTTCAAGTGGTCGGAATTCTGGGGCGGCATTATTTTGAGTCACAATAAGCCCAACTACTTCAGCCACCAAACATTCTTTGGAAACCATTTTTGTTTTCCTTTCCTCCACATTTTTTATTCTTCTTTTTATGACTCACTTCCGACATCTTGTAGCGTTTTCTCTTTCTTCAATTCTCATTCACTCTTTTTCCCTCCTCGCCCTCCACCTTTTCTACTTCCTTCCTTCGTCCTCCTCCTCTTCTGCTTTTCTCCTTTTTTCCTTCTTTTTTTTTCATCTTTTTTTCCTTCCTTCTTCTTCCGCCGCTCTTTTTTCTTCGTTTTCCTTCCTTCTTCCTCTTCTCTTTCTTTTTTCCTTCCTTCCTCCTCCGCTCATTTTTTTCCTTTTTTCCTTCCTTCCTTCATTCTTCGCTCTTTTTTTCTCCCTTTTTTCCTTCCTGCTTCCTCCACTTTTTTATTTCCTTTTTTTCCTTCCTTCCTCCTCCGCTCTTTTTTCTTCTTTTTTCCTTCTTTCCTCCTCCGCTCATTTTTCTCCTTTTTTTTTTCCTTCCTTCCTCCTCCGCTCTTTTTCTTCTTTTTTCTTCTTTCCACCTCCTCTCTTTTTTTTTTCCTTCCTTCCTCCTCCGCTCTTTTTCTTCTTTTTTCTTCTTTCCACCTCCTCTCTTATTTTTTCCTCCCTTCCTCCTCCACTCTTTTTTCTCCTTTGTTCATTCCTTCCTTCATTCTCCGCTCTTTTTTCTCCCTTCCCCCTTCTTCCTCCGCTTTTTTCTCCTTTTTTTCCTTCCTTCCTCCTCCTCTCTTTTTACTTCTTTTTTCCTTCTTTCCTCCTCCTCTCTTTCTTTTTTCCTTCCTTCCTCCTCCTCTCATTTTTCTCCTTTTTTTCCCTTCCTCCTCCTCACTTTCTTTTTTCCTTCCTTCCTCCTCCGCTCATTTTTCTTCTTCTTTTCCTTCCTTCCTTCTTCCTCCGCTCTTTTTTCTCCTTTTTTCCTTCCTTCCTCCCTCCTTCGCTCTTTTTTCTCCTTGTTTTATTCACTTCCTCAGCTTTTTTTTCCTTTTCCCCTCCTGTTCCCCCTCTACTTTGTTATTTCCTTTTTCCACTTCTGCTCTGTTTCTCCTTTTATTCTTCCTCCTCCTTTGCTGTCTTTTCCTCCCGCCTCCGCTCTTTTTCTCTTTTTCTTTTTTTCACTCTCTCTTTTTCTCATTCCCTTTCTCCTACATTCTCTTTTCTCCTTTTCCCCTCCTCTTTCGCTCTTTTTTCTTCTTATTTTTCCTCCTGCCTCACCCTTACCTTTCTTTTTTTTCCATATTCTTTCTATTCTTTTCCTTCACTCTCTTCTCCTCCTCTTTGTCAAACCTTCGTTTTTACCCTCTCTCTTTTTTCCTCTCCTCCTCTGTTTCCCTCTACAATATTTCTCTTTCACTCTCTTCTCCTCCTCTTTGTCAAACCTTTGTTTTTACCCTCTCTCTTTTTTCCTCTCCTCCTCTGTTTCCCTCTACAATATTTCTCTTTCACTCTCTTCTCCTCCTCTTTGTCAAACCTTCGTTTTTTACCCTCTCTCTTTTTCCTCTCCTCCTCTGTTTCCTTTACAATATTTCTCTTTCCTCTCTTCTCCTCTTTGTCAAACCTTCGTTTTTACCCTCTCTCTTTTTTCCTCTCCTCCTCTGTTTCCCTCTACAATATTTCTCTTTCACTCTCTTCTCCTCCTCTTTGTCAAACCTTCGTTTTTACCCTCTCTCTTTTTTCCTCTCCTCCTCTGTTTCCCTCTACAATATTTCTCTTTCACTCTCCACTTCTTCCTCAATCCCTTGTCTACGCCCTCTCTCTTTTTCTTACTCTCCTTCTCTCTTTTTCTTACTCTCCCTTCTCTCTTTTTCTTACTCTCCCTTCTCTCTTTTTCTTACTCTCCCTTCTCTCTTTTTCTTACTCTCCCTTCTCTCTTTTTCTTACTCTCCCTCTCTATTTCCCTCTGCCATTTTTCTCTTTTATCTCACCTTTTATTCTCTTTTTTTTTTTCTTTTCTTTTCTTCTTTGACCACTCTTCATTTCTTTCTTTCTTTCTTTCTGCTATCGTCTCTCCTTCTTACGCAATGGCACCGTGAGTTTGTCCCGGTTCTTCAACAAAGGCCAAGGTTGGGGGTCGGGAAGGTTTTGTTGCGGCGGTTATGGGTGTGGTAGGGGTATGTCAGGGTAGCTTGGATGAGTATGTCATGATTCACGGGGCTGGTATTTCCTCTTGATCTTTTTGAAGAATTCTGTCAACCTATGAAAGACGGAGAGCCTAGAATGGGGAGTGGCGTAACTCTTTGATGAGAGAGAAAGAGAGAAAGAAGGAGGCAATGGCGGCAACAAAGGGAGGTGGGGTTGAGGAGTGGTGGGTGCTGAATCGAGTCCCGGATTCTCTGATGCTGCCCGAAGCAGACAATGAAGAATCCGGTGACGGAATGAGACGTGGAATAACAAAACCCAAGTTATTGCTAATGCTATGGACCTGAATTAATAAACCGTGGGTTGGCGGTTTCATAATGATGATGAATAAAAAAAAAAAGATTTGTGATGGGTTGAATTAAAGAATATTGTGCGAGGTGGTTGTTTTTTTTATTTTTTATTTATTTATTTATTTATTATTTTATTTTATTTTTTTTTTTTTTTTTGAGAATGGCGATGTAAGGGTGTGGTATTAAACAGTCATGAGTGAAGTTGGAACGTTGAAAGCGTCTATTAAAAATCCATGGATATTACCTTCGAAAAGAATCGGTTGGTTTCCGTACAAAATCCACTCTACTAAAATAACTCCTTTGGTTCTGAAAATTTACTGATTGTGTTGAAATGTCTGCCCTTTCATAAGTCAAGCAAGATTTTACATGCATATTCACACACACACACACACACACACATATATATATATATATATATATATATATATATATCCACTCTTAGATTCATAGCTTTTACCAATTTTTGAGCATTTAGACTTAAAAATCGTCTGAAAACACATGGGAAGAAATATCTACTTTCCGCAAGATTTTGCTTACAAACTAACTTCAAAATTTTACTATTTCAAGAATAAATCCAAATAAAATTAATATCTTTTGTATTAGATTCATTGAATGAAAAATATATTCAAACCAGAATTATAATTATGAATCACCACAAGTAAAATATGCAATTTCTTACTGTATTAAATAAGTAAAAACTATAAAAAAAATTGTAAAAGATCACAAAAAATGCTATTCAATAAATAACATTTGATAGATCATAATTAATAAAAAATAGATAAAAGTAATTGTGTATTTTGGTTTTCATTTAAAAGTTTCACACAACAATGAAAAGTATAAAAAAATAAAATAAATTAAACATATCAAGCGTGCAATAGTGCAGGGCAGGTTGATTTTTTTCTCATTTTTCAAAAAAAATCAACATTGCACACAATACTAAAGCTGGGATTTGATGTCATAAGGATTGTCACCAAAAATGAGATCCATAGCTTTTACCAATTTTTGAGCATTTACATTCAAAGATCTGAAAAATGTAGCGAAATACTTAATCTCCACAGGATTTTGCTTGCAAAGTGACTTCAGAGTTTTACTATTTCAAAAATAAATCCAAATAAAGTTGATATCCTTTGTATTAGATACATTGAATGGAAAATATATTTAAACTAGAATTCTAATTATGAATCACCACAAGCAAAACATACAATTTTTTACTGTACTTTAATGTAAAAAAAAAAAAATTGAAGATTACAAAAAAGGCTACTCATTGAATAAGATTTGTTAGATCATAATTAATAAAACCAAAAACTAGATAAAAATGTATATAGCACCATAATACTACTGGGTACAAATTATAAGACAAAATGGTTTAAATTTGCATTGTTTATTGAAAATCCCGTTAAAACTACTGAATTGTATAACATATGACATCATAATATAGCAAAACTGTTCAGTTAATTTTCCGCTTGCAGTGAATGAAGATCTTATTTGATGTCAGTGATTTAGTAATAATGTCCTTGTGCCATACATCTTGTCCATATACAACTTGTAAAGCTTCAGTAAATTTCGTAGTAGTCGAAACCGTGGTAGTGTTCTGATCAACCTTCATTTTTTTTTAAACATTTGATATATATATATATATATATATATATATATATATATATATATATATGAAAAATACTAACCTCCAGGAAAGTAACTCGTTGTGCCGTCTCAGGCTAACGTTCTCAGCTGACATGAAGTGAAAAGACTATATTAAATCCATTGCTAGGTCAGCTGCTAAGAAAGTTGGTTCACTGTGTCGTGCGAGACACTTTTTCTCTCCAGAATCTATCTTACATATCTATAAGTCTACCATTCGTCCATGCTTAGAATATTGTGCCTTCTCGGGCTAATGTTCTCAGCTGACATGAAGTGAAAAGACTATATTAAATCCATTGCTAGGTCAGCTGCTAAGAAAGTTGGTTCACTGTGTCGTGCAAGACAATTTTTCTCTCCAGAATTTATCTTACATATCTACAAGTCTACCATACGTCCATGCTTAGAATATTGCTGCCACTTGCTATTTGCCTTGAGCTCCTTGATAAAGTTCACGAAAGAATAAACAATATTATTGGTCCTGATCTGGCAGCTCGGCTTCAGTCACTTTCCCACCGTCGTAAAGTTGCCTCCCTGTGCCTTTTCTATAAATCCTTTCATGGATGTCAAGATCTGATCAATTTACAGTTGAGCTGGTTAGATGTAGCCAGTTTCTTTTCTCGTACTTCTAACCTGTGGAACTCCTTTCCGGCTCCATGCTTTCCAGTCAACTTTAACCTTCAAATATTTAAATGCAATGTCAATCATTATCTACTGTCCTCCTGATTACTCTTTTCGCTTCCTAATTCTTCCGCACCCAGTAACCCAGTTGTGTCTTAGTGGCTTTACTGCCTTATATGCCGTGATACAGATCAAATAAATATATATGTGTGTATGTTTATATATATATATATATATATATAATTCCTAAACTTATGTTAGCAAAAAATAAAATAAGTTTTTTTTTTTTTGGGGTAGAGAAATGTTATAAGGGTCCATCCTAAAAAAATAAGAGTAAAAGTGTTCCATTTTGTTGTAGAGTAGTTTTTCCCTGTGGAGGCTTGTATTTCACTAAGTCGGTCCTAAATTAGGTTCGATGTACAAAACGTTAGGAACTTGAAATAATAGTTAATGACGCAGCAATCTAGTTGTGGCGATGTTTGATACTTTAATGTCCGACATCGACTGTCTCACTCAATTCCACTGAGCTCAACTGGCGACCGCTACTACTACTTATTATGTGTGGGAGAGTCTATTACAATAGAATAGGTAATGTCCCGGTATAACCCATGGGTAAAAAAAAATGTTGGAAACTAGCGCTCTAGATAGAGGGAGAAATGAACTGACAACACTACTGAGTGAACTTGGAGCTTATTCACAGAGACATTGATATTGGCACGTAACCGAGATATGTGAAGGGTGCTGGTCAGGTGCTTAGTGTATTGACCTTTTTGATTACACCCGGCCAGGGGAATTAAATGATTTTCGAATCGACGATGTCTCCTGAAAAATTTCCCCACGCGACCCACCGTTTATCATAACACACCACAAACATCATTTAAGGTTTTTCTCAACCGTCTTGTCTTTTTTAATGTCAACCTTTTCTTTTTCTTTTCTTTTAGTTACTTTTTTCTTCAGCATTGGCAGGAATTGGTTCTAAAAGAGAGGAGGGATGTCTTCCACTCCGCTTTAATTTTCTCCATTTTCTTTTCTTTTTTTTTTTTTTGGTAACGCCTGCTAGCTAACTTCTGGCAATGATCTATCACGCTATAGACAGCTGGGGGAAAAGGAACCTCATAAAAAGACAGAGGATTCTGCCAGGCGCAAGGCTAATGCTTGCTTTCTTTAAGAGAAGGGGTTACAAGCCTGCAAAGGTGAGATGTACACGAATCTGTTACGATCCTCACCACGGCCAGTAAACCCCTTCTGAATGGGGCCGTACGTTAAATAGTGGTAGAGGAAAGAATCTAAACATTTACTTTTTTTTTTTTTGAGTAGGGGTTAGAGACTGAGAGGGATGTTGTCTAGGTTTGGGGAATGGCGGGAAAGGATTGCATCCTGGGCCAATCTTACGGAATGCCAACAAATATTCATCGCGTTTTTTTTTGTTTTTTTTTTTTTGAAGACAAGTCAATTCCGATGAATAGTTTCTTTGATTTTTTTTTTGTTGTTGTTGTTGTTTTCATTTTCTTTCAGACTTGCTCCCAAAATATTTTTGTCCCACATCCTTTTTTTTTTCCTTCCTAAGGTGTCAAATGGAATGAAAAAATTTCACCAGAATCTGAGGAAGAAAGGTGTCGTTGAGGTGTGAATACTTACATGAAGTTTTTTTTTTTTTTAGTTTTATGTATTTTTTTGTCTTCATCAGAGTTGGCACATTTCTTTCAGCGTTTCATACGACGTATGATAGAGGCCATCTGAAAAACATCAAAATCCTTTGTCCTTTAATAAGTAATCAGTTTATTACCCATAAATTAAATATTTCCATAACAAATAAATCTTACAGTAGAAAGAAAAGCTATATATATATATATATATATATATATATATATATATATATATATAACGCCTTTATTTTTAGGTGAGCTTTTAAAAGCGCATAAAATATTTATTATTACTTACCAAGTAGCAGCCTGTTACACGCAGTATTATTTTCAAAATTCTTTTGAGAAACAAGAAAGAGCTAAGGAGCGCCCAGAAGAAAAAAAAAGCGACCATTTGAAAGACCGCACAGCGTAAACCAGGATATTAATGGGTAAATAACGTAGAAATATATATATATATATATATATCCGGGTTACACTGTATATATATATATAGAGAGAGAGAGAGTGTGTAACCCGGATATAAGAGAGATTTTCTCTGGTCCCAAATTAGAGCCTGTGTTAATGTATATAAAATAGAACAAACCCGGATATAAGAGAAACCCGGATATAAGAGACTTCTTCTCCGGTCCCGACAACTCTCTTATATCCGGGTTACACTGTATATATATTTTAAATAAAAACAGTCCACTTTAAGGTTCCATGTAATAAATTATTTCACCACAGCCCTTTTAAAGGACGGCGGATCATCAGACTTTACTTCCAAAGGTTGAAACAAAAAATCAATTATTTGCCCTGGATTTACATTGAGCTCTCTGGATTTTATCCTCCTTGGGTTTACCATATATTACCTATTTTCACCTATATTTTATATATAACTATATATATATATATATATATATATATATAATATAGAAGTTAACACTCAGAAGCGACAGGCTGTTTCATGATAGATGCAATC
>CAHIKZ030001089.1:920000-1005000 GCA_903632075.3 Acanthosepion pharaonis | reverse complement strand
ACAGAAAGAGAACATCACTGGAAAATACAAATCAGCAGATATGATAGGCAACAAAAATCTCCCGAGCCGACCAAGCATAGAAATTAATACAATATGGAAGAAAAAGCAATGAATGACAACACAAAAATTGCAATATAAGCTCCGGTAAAAAATATACAATAATAATAACGGAAAAATTGCAATATGAGCACTGGTAAAAAAAATGTTTCTGAGACATTAGGTTTATAACTCCCAGAAATTCATACAAAAATGTCCACAAGGATAAAGACGTTGGTTAGATCCAGTGACTGGAGCCAAAGAGTTGTGAGTTCAATACCAGGCTACAGTAGTGGCGAATCAAAAAACTTGGAGAGTTGAGTTAAAGGGAAATAATTGAGACATCTGGGAGAGGCATGGCACGTGGAACTAGAAATAAAGGGTTCGGAATTCCAATCACCTGAAGATGAAGATGACAATCCGGAGAATTTAAATAATCATAATACCTCATCTCAGAGATATAGACAAATGTTAAACTCATATTAACACGGCATCTCCTTGGAAACCGGGAGAGCAATAAATGAGGCGTACTTGATACGAACAACACGGGATGAGAACAATCTAGTGTCGTTGATTGAATAAAGGGTTCGTTTCGAAACTCTGATCGGCAAGCAACTGATGAAGGCCGGAGAGGGTGGATGGTGGATATGAACATTCATTCGTTTTGTTTTTACATATTCGCACTCTCTCTCCTGTTTCTCTCTCTCTCTCTCTCTCTCTCTCTCTCTCTCTCTTCTGTTTCTCTCTCTCTCTTCTGTTTCTCTCTCTCTCTCTCTCTGTTTCTCTCTCTCTCTCTCTCTCGTGTTTTCACTCTCTTTCCCCTGTCTCTTCTGTTTTCTCTCTTTCCCCTCTCTTTCCCTTTCCCCTCTATATCTTCCATTCTCTCTTCTCCTTCTCCCTTTCCCCTCTCTTCTCCTTCTCCCTTTCCCCTCTCTTCTCCTTCTCCCTTTCCCCTCTCTTCTCCTTCTCCCTTTCCCCTCTCTTCTCCTTCTTCCTTTCCCCTCTCTTCTCCTTCTCTCTTCCCCTCTCTTTTCCTTCCTCCATTTCCCCTCTCTTTTCCTTCCTCCATTTCCCCTCTCTTTTCCTTCCTCCATTTCCCCTTCTTCTTCTCTCCATTTCCCCCTTCTTCTCTCTTCCCCCTCTCCTTTCTCTCTGTCCCTCCTCTCTCTCTTCCTTCCCCCTCTCTTCTCCTTCTCTTTTCCCCTCTTCTCCTTCTCTCTTTCCCCCTCTCTTCTCCTTCTCTCTTTCCCCCTCTCTTCTCCTTCTCTCTTTCCCCCTCTCTCTCTCTCCCTCAGGCTCCTTTATTTCAGTTAATAAAACTCCAGTTTTTGAAATCCCTCAAATATTGCAATCTACACATTAGCGAAAGTGAAGACATAACTCCAGAAAAAATACCTGTAGCTTGTGGAGAGATTGACAAAAGATGGGCTCTTCACCCCGCCCGTCATCCACTTTTCAAAACTCGTCATCAGAAAAAGAAAAAAGAAAAGAAAAGAAAAATCGGGTGGGGAGAGGGTGTAAGGAAATGTTTTTCCCTCTTCTTTCTTCCTTTCTACTTTGCTGACTCTTTCAAAACAATCACTCAATAAACGCGCTACTTGACTTTGACCTTTGAACCTTGCCGACATCAAAAGCGTGCCTACTGTTAAAAAAAGAAAAGGCGGGGGTAAATTTTTTATTGTTCTTACCAATTTTTGGTGCAATTTAGTTGAGCAATGATGGAACTAATTAATTTCCACAGAATCTGCTTTGCAAGATTTTCAGTAAACTTTTAATTACGAATTTTAAGACTTTAAAAAATTTAAATTACATTGCGTTAAATATGGCGGAGTTGATGTTTTGACAAAGCAAGTACTTTTCTTTTTCTTCTTTTTCTTCTTCTTATGTACCGTGTCCCTTCAAGACGTAGGTGTACATGGCTCTCTACAACTTCCAATTCTCTGTATCTCCTACCAGTGTTCTGTCATCCAGTTACCCAAGCTCCTTAGGTAGTTTGATTATGGCTCTCCACTACTTTTACTATCCTTCCCACTCTCGATAGGTAAGTTAATCGCCATTTTTCAAATTTTCCAAGCCTTCTTTCTTCATTATGTGCCCTAAAAATTTCGGCTGTCTATTTCTAATTCAAAGTATAAGTAACCTTTTTTTAATTTCCATTTTCATCTTCCACATTGCTCGCATGTTTTGTCCATGTTATTCTCAATATCTTTCTGTAAAACCACATATCTGTTGTCTTGAGTCTTCTATTTATCCGTGGGGGTGATTGTCCAGCATTCACTGCCATGTACATAACACTTTAATCTTTTCTTTTCTAGCGAAAATTTCCTCCTCATACGTTTTAATTTTTAGAAGGCAACTTTTGCTATTCCAACACACCTTCCGATTTGAGTGTTACCTCATTAGTTATTTATTTATTTATTTGTTTGTTTAACGGCATATCAACTCCCCATTAAATGCCAAAATTTAATAATTTTCTTGGAAGTTTTGAAGTAATAATAATTCTGCTTTGAAATTAAAATAAGTTTCAAGAAATATTTTTTCATTTTTAAAAATTAATTTTAAACCTTAGCTATCAGATTTCTGGGGGGGGGGTACCTACTAACATATTTAAAATAGTTCGTCTTGTTTGATTTCAAAAAGGTGTGTTCATCTTTACACTTGAGGAGAACAATCTTTGCAGGCTGAGTGACAAGGAGGAAATTCCCCCTCGCCTTCTCTCTTTCCCAAATTCGTTAAAAGAAAAAAAAAACGGGGGAAAGTGGAGAGCTAGACATTTCGTAATCCCCCCACCCCCCTTTTGTCTTTTTTTTTTTTCTTCATGGTTTCTCGTCCCGTTTGAAGACATAACCGATTTCTCAGTATAATATTTTAGAATCTATAAAATATTTCTATTCCATCTGATAGGCGTGTGAATGTTACCAGACCTTTTTGGCCTTTATCTATTTTGGTGGAAAGAAATCTTATTTTAAGGTAAGGATGGATTATTTTGTATGAAATTCATATTATGCTGTCAGCCGATACACTCTTCGTTCATTATTGTTTAATATTTTGAAACCTAGCACTACCATTACTCACCAAAGACTTTAAAATTAGTAACCTCATTATTTTTTTATGTTGATTGTTACATTTCATTCTCCAGCTTTTTTCGTCATTTGAAATGTTGTGATTATTCTGTGAATGTAAGGTTCTATTCTCCAGCCGTTGTATGTGTCGCGGTCCAGTTTGCGGCCCGTCGTATGTGTTGCGGTCCGATTTGCGGCCCGTCGTATGTGTCGCGGTCCGGTTTGAGGCCCGTCGTATGTGTCGCGGTCCGGTTTGCGGCCCGTCGTATGTGTCGCGGTCCGATTTGCGGCCCGTCGTATGTGTCGCGGTCCGGTTTGCAGCCCGTCGTATGTGTCGCGGTCCGGTTTGCGGCCCGTTGTATGTGCCGCGGTCCAATTTGCGGCCCGTCGTATGTGTCGCGGTCCAGTTTGTGATCCTATTTACTTCTCCCTACGTTCCGTTCGAAAAGAAATTCTTTGAAATTTAAAACAAGGAGCACTACTGGCCGCTTGTATGCGTAACCCCCACCAAAAAAAAAAAGAAAGTGGCAGAAATTTCACCATTGTCTTCATCAATGTTGGCGAATTGTATTGAATCATCCAGTCCACTGCTAGAATAAGAAAACCCTGAACAAAGAAATCTATCATAATATATTTCGTCATTCATTCCCAAGTGTTCAAGAAAAACTGCGTTTTCATAGATAGATAGATAGATAGATATCTCGCCCCAGAAAGGCCATCTCCCCCACACACTATACTTCGGAGGAAGATTGAGCTAAGATTTAGGAAATACCAAAGAGGCTTGATTATTTGGGGTCTCGGGTCTATGTAAAACTTAAAATTCGGACTTATGACTTATTCTAGTTGAGTGGTAGAAATAGGTCGATATATTGTTGTTAATTTTAACTGGGATTTTATTAAATCTAATATCTGACGGTATTTTTGAACGGCCTCTCCCCTCCTGTATGGCAGCAAATGCTGGACAATCTCCTCAAAGATGAAGAAGAAACTCGAAGCAACAGAAAAGTGGTTCTACAGAAGGATGCTGAGGATGCCATTGAACGAACATGTGAGCAACAACGAGGTTTTGGAGAAAATGGAAACAAAAAGAAAACTTAATATCAGGAAGAAGCAATTGAAATTTCTGGGGCATGTAATGAGGAAGGAAGGCTTGGAAAACTTGATACTCACAAGGCAGATTGAGGGACAGAGTGTAATTGTTATAGTGGAACACACCTATTCTATTGTTAATAGACTCTCCCACCTATAATAAGTAGGAGTAGTAGCAGTCGCCAGTCGCTCAGTCTGAAGTCGGACGACCAGCTGATCGGTTGAACTCTCTGTCTTCGGACGGGGAGGAACCCGAACGAGGCTACGCCGAGGGGCCGAGTCTCGTTCGGGGAGATAAACCGACCCTGAGCCCGTTTATAATGGTTCAATGGGCATGTTTTTGGGCCGAGCCCACGGGCTCGGATATCCCATATTAAATAACCGGCCTTGTGCCACATGCTGCTCCAGTGGGGTGGGGGGTGGTGACTGAATATCCTCAGTGAGTTGATCAGTCAGTCGATGTCGGACGACCGTTAGTCGGATATTAAAGTATCAGCCACCACGACTAGATTTCTCTGTGTCATTACCTATTATATCAAGTTCCTAACGTTTTGTACGTCGAACCTATTTTAGGACCGACTTAGTGAAATACAAGCCTCCACTGTGAAACTACTCTACAACAGTAATATACTTGATGAGCTTCAGGAAAATGAATGGTAGAACAGTGTTTGAGAGAAATAACAAAAAGACAAAACTTATTAAGGGCAGGAAGATGTGGAGGGCCATGTTCGCCTATGCCCTGAAGGGACACGACGCATAAAAGAAGAATGCGTTAAAACGTTCTACCAGTCAAATGGTTACATCTCTAGTGATAAAACGAAATTTTCGCGGAAAAGCAAAGATAAAACTTGATTGTTCCCAGTGGGGACATAAGGTTGCCGCTTATCGATGCCAACTGAGAACCTGCCTCATTTCAGCGACCACACTTCGCTTTAATCATTTTCAGATAAAGGAAATGAAGTTTTCCTGTGGATAGGAGAAAGAATGTTATTTTCAATTAACAACATTGTAATTTGAACCTAAAATTTATATTCGGATTATGTAGCGATTCATCTGCATTGAAAATGAGGAAGAAAGGGATTGTCAGTGGTCAGGAATGAAGGCAAGCATTACTGATAGAATAGGGCTATTATATGTATAATGGAAATGCATTGCTAATGATTTTACTATAGGAATGCATTGAAAATCAGGAAGAAAGGGATTGTCAGTGGTCAGGAATGAAGACAAGTATTACTCACAGAACATATCGATTAAATGTATAATATAAATGCATTATTAACCATTTTAATATAGAATGCATTGAAAAGCAATAAAAAGGGATTGTCAGCGGTCAGGAATTAAAACAAACTCTACAATTACGACTATTCTATTTATCACTATTTATCTCTCTCATATATATATATAAAATTTCGCTTGAAGATGAAACGTGACTAAACACCTCAATTCAACTTAATTTTAATAATTATTTGGATGGTTTCGGTTGTAATTTTTGAAACATGCGAACTCTTATGTAGCGAAGGAATCATATTTTTAAACAAAAAATATTATTATAAAGCTCTACTTCTGTATGGAGCACTGTCTTCTTAAAAATAAAAACAAAAATACTAAGGAACTCCGGATTATGCACCCAACGTGTTCTTTTCTATTTTCTGCATACCTGCGCACTTATATATATATAGCTGGTATTTTTACTATAAAAATGTATTTTCAATGAATCATAGTGTTTTGTTTTTGTTTGGGATGGGGGTCACTATTTGCCCATAACTGGGACCCCAACAGTGAGGCTAGACCTGG
Organism: Acanthosepion pharaonis; assembly: GCA_903632075.3. Lineage (NCBI taxonomy): Eukaryota > Metazoa > Mollusca > Cephalopoda > Sepiida > Sepiidae > Acanthosepion > Acanthosepion pharaonis. The sequence continues at coordinate 999,019 of CAHIKZ030001089.1, read as the reverse complement.
GAAGAAGAGCAATTAATAGGTGATTACACGCTCCTCAAAACCTCCAATCTCTTGCTGCCGAATGTAGCATATCGTCATGCCTGCGATATTTATGCTCTCCGGGATTACTTTCATATGATGCGATATTTCATACTTGCAAAAGGTTAACTGCACTGAAAATTAACAATTATTTTCTGTTGCAATAATATTAAGGGTCTGTTTTCGAAACGATTTAAAAAATCGAATCACTGGCGTGTATAGACGTCCGCCCCTATTTTTTCTTCATTTTTTTTTCTGGCAGGAAGAAACACATGTGAATTTCTAGCCAAATAAGTCAGTTTCAAGCACGCCATTAAAACTGGCATCTGGCAGGCAGAGTTCGTTGGGAATTAACCCAGCGGCCATAAATTTACGGACGGTAATCGACAAATGGCAATTTACGAATCAATTTTCAAAATTTAATGCATTTGTTCTTGTCGTTCAGAAAGAACACGCGGACGTAAAGCAAAGAAAGTTGCCTTTCTTGTAATTTCTTGAGAAATAATGGTTATTACTTGAGGCAGATGTTAGAAATTAGTTTAAAATTTTATGTCATACGAAAGACTGATTTGCGATTCGCCCAAAATAAACATTCTTATTGCACGGAAATTAAAATTAGAATTGTTTCGAAGGGTTACTTAGGTCAAATAATGAGTAAGCATTCAAAGGTTAGTCATAGTTGGTTAGAGTGTGAGGGCAAACTTAAAGTTGGACATGAAGATTTAGGCTGATAGATATAAAAGAGCAAGGACGATGAGAAATATCTGAATAACCCAAAAGGGGTCGGCAGTTAAGATTTGAACGGTCCGAGGCCGACAGGCAGATAGATTTGAACGGTTCGGGACAGGTAGATCAGAACGTTCTGGGACAGGCAAGCAAGCAGATAGACCTGAACGGTCCGAGACAGGCAGGCAAGGAGATAGACCTGAACGGTCCGAGACAGGCAGGCAAGGAGATAGACCTGAACGGTCCGAGACAGGCATGCAAGGAGATAGATCTGAACGGTCCGAGACAGGCAGGCAAGGAGATAGACCTGAACGGTCCGAGACAGGCAGGCAGGAGATAGACCTGAACGGTCCGAGACAGGCCGAGAACGGTCAGACAGGCAGGCAGGAGATAGACCTGAACGGTCCAAGACAGGCAGGCAAGGAGATAGACCTGAACGGTCCGAGACAGGCAGGCAAGGAGATAGACCTGAACGGTCCGAGACAGGCAGGCAAGGAGATAGACCTGAACGGTCCGAGACAGGCAGGCAAGGAGATAGACCTGAACGGTCCGAGACAGGCAGGCAAGGAGATAGACCTGAACGGTCCAAGACAGGCAGGCAAGGAGATAGACCTGAACGGTCCGAGACAGGCAGGCAAGGAGATGAGACCTGAACGGTCCGAGACAGGCAGGCAGAGATAGACCTGAACGGTCCGAGACAGGCAGGCAAGGAGATAGACCTGAACGGTCCGAGACAGGCAGGCAAGCAGATAGACCTGAACGGTCCGTGACAGACAGGCAGGCAGACCTGAACGGTCCGTGACAGGCAGGCATATAGACCTAAACGGTCAGAGACAGGCAAGCAGATAGACCTGAACGGTCCGTGACCGGCAGGCAAGCAGATAGACCTGAACGGTCCGAGACAGGCAGGCAAGCAGATAGACCTGAACGGTCAGACAGATTTTAACAGTCCGGGTCTGGTAGATCTGAACGGTCCGAAATAAAATAGAAAACGAAAAATGAGAGAAATAACCCTGCAATATATACCTAAGCCACGGGTTGCTGTAGTTGGGAAGTGGCTTTTTTAAAAAAAAACTTAAATATAATCGCCCGTACGGACGACAAGGAAATAAGTAAAGAATATATATATATATGTGTGTGTGTGGATAATTTTTGGAGAATGTTGTTTGTATATTACTTTTTTTAGGTATATAAGAATATTGAATTATTATTTCGAACTGTCGATAGGCTAACGAATTCCTTTTGATAAACATGAAATGGGTGACAAATCTGGCTATTTCTGCGACCACATCACCCTTTATTTATGGCCACCTAACTCCCAAGACTGCTGACACCCCACCCTGATTATTATGTGTGGGGCGCAGTTGAGCAAGGGACCAACAAAACTCCTTGTATCACCAAAGATGAACTGAAGGCACGGACTATGGCAGCATTCACAAACTTAAACCATGAGACCGTCAAGAAGGGATGCAGTCATTGGCGGTTTTATTGAATAAATTTAATCTTTTGTATTTTAAGATATTTTTTGTAATTTGAGGAAATATATTTGTTATTTTCATTTTTGCGTCATTTAGACGATAATTTATCCATCGCACTCTGTACACACACACACACAACTTTATATATATATATATATATATATATATAATGTGTGTGTGTGTGTCTTAAGGTGTGCTATATTTACGGGATAAAGTGCTCAATATCAGAGATAGAGCGTGTGTTAGTATAAAAGTGAACATAGAAGTCAACACTTAGAGGCGACAGTCTGTTTCATGCTAGACGCAATGGAACTGGTCGTCTGTCTTTTCAACCTCGTTATGGAATGAAGTTCATGTCTGGAAGGTTAGAGGAAGTGGGTGGTGGTAGGGTGTGGCTGAGAAACTGATATTGGAATCTAAAGTGTCAACTTAAACCATAACCTGTCGAAAACACCAACTACAGAGTTTACAATTTTCACTGTTTCAGTGGAACGCCAGGCAAAATACAGGAGTTATGAAGGTTGATTGCGCGATATCTATTAACAAGTGATGGAAATAAAAAGAATCTAAATGAAATCAGCTATATATATATATATATATATATATATATATATATATATATATAATATAAAATTAATTTAAATATTTAACATTCACAGCATCCCTCGTCACACCAACATAACAAATTTAGTCGAATAAAGTCCTGAAGGACGAAACGCATCACAAGAAAACTTTTTCCCACTTAGTCATAAATTTCCCCCCAATATTATTCTTGATATATAAAAAATCATCACGTATAGATAAATATGATAGGTCGGTGAAAGAAATTCAATACATAAAAAAACAACGATAATAATATTTATAATAAGACTAATATTTATTGTATTATGTAACAGAGAATCGGGTCAGCCCGATAAAAGACTCCGAGTTGGTTGTATGTGGTACTGTAAGCACCAGGAGTTACGTCCCCTTCCACAATGAGCTGTTGAGAGAAGACTTTTTATTTAGAGTAGGTGGCGCTGTCTATTTGCATATGAACGATACTGGGCAGGTATTAGATTATAGTTAGCGTGGGTCTGGAACTGAGAGAGCTATATAACAACAGTGTTTTTTTGTTTTTTTTCTCAGTCGAGAGGAGGCGCTCTCAACGTGCGAAAACCAGACAAGACTAACAGTTTATTAGTCGACCTTTTGACCAAATGGAAGCATGAGAAAGATTTTAAAAAATGGAATTTTCGGACACGTTTCAATGAAAAGAGAAATGAAAAATCAACCGGTACTTTCTTTTCCAGACATTCTTTTTTTCGCATGTGTTATATTACTGAATAGATCTGATAGGTTTAAGTTAGTTGTTTGCCATGATTAGGGTTGTAGAAGGTTTTCTGTGAAAAAGGTATTCTTTGAGTATGCCTAAATTCCTATTTAATTCTGGAATGTATGAATCTATTTCATAAAATACATATATAGTTATAAGGTTAATATTCGGGGCCTTCTTTAATAAAACCTCTCCCCGTTAAGAGAGATACCTACCACCCTTCTTAAGCTCTGTCTTTTGTCTGGCGTCCCACTGAAACAATAAGGTGTAAACTCTGTAGTAGGTGTTTTCGGAAACTTATGGTTTAAGTTGACACTTTAGATTCCAATATCAATTTCTCAGAGTCAAATCCTACTACCACCCACTTCCTCTAACCTTCCAGGCGTGAACGTCATTCCATAACTTGGTTGAAAAGACAGACGACCAGTTTCGTCGACTGACGAAATAGCCTATTCCCCATATGAGGTAAAAGGATTTGCTTGATTATTAATTATATACTGAGACCTGTTTTGCTGAATAATTTAGACATGTTCTGTCTACTTTTTTTCAACTGGGTCCTTTCATATTCACGGATAAGCTTTTTCGTGTCGTTATTGAAGGACGAGAGAAAATCGCCGTGTTGATACATATTTCTTTTATTTCCGAGTACTTTCGACATAACACAATATTGTTTATTACAAGATAAATACTGTAGTGTTGATTATTGTCAAAGGCAAAATTATTGTGTTCAACTGAAAGTTGAATTTCTTCCATGTGGGGTGAGGAACGCTGCGCCAGTTCGTGACCGCTGATACCGTTTAAGGGGAGATAAATCAGTATGGTGTGGAGTTTTTTTTTTATAAAATGAATAAAAAAAAAAAATATAATATATATATATATATATATATATATATATATATATATATATATATATCGTGTGTGTGTCTTGGAAACGAGCAGTCTGCTAATCGAACGCTGTCGTTACCAAAGTACTGTACCCTAGCCATCTCCCTTATAACTTACATTCACACCTACATCATCATCTGTCTCATCAGACTCAAACTACCCACATCAACACCCCACACCTTTATTCCCCGCTCCACCCTCCACAATTCGGCTCCTTTGATGTCCTCATTCCAATTCAATAACGACAGACTTCGAGACAGCCACCGCTTTCCCCACGACACTTTGTTTTGTATAAACCTCGTTCCCTAGATATTTTTTTTACACTCAATACGCTTTTGATGTCATGACAAAAAAATTGTTATTGGAGGTTCGACAGGGAGGGTGTTGTACCCCGCCCCATCTCTCTCGTCTCTCGTCTTAGCAACCAATCAAATTGATTAATTTCATAAATCTATAGAGGACATTACTGTAACCAATGCTGTATATACGCACGCCATGTTCAAAACTGACGTCATATTTTTTTTTCAATTTTTCGCACCTCCTGGCAAATGAGATTTCTCCAAGAAAAGTTCTTGCAACTATTGACAATGGATTGTTATTCACAATGGTTTCCATTATCCGCTATTTTGCTCTCTACTGTTTGAATTACCCGCGGTCATCTGTAGAAATGAATTCAGAAGTTATAACAAATAAGAGTAAAGATGCTAACATCCAAGCAAGTCACTCGTTACGCCTTCTCGGGCCAACGTCGTCAGCTGACATGAAGTAAAAAGACTATATTAAATCCATTGCTAGATCAGCTGCTAAGAAAGTTGGTTCACTGTGTCGTTTCCTCTTTAGAATCTATCTACATATTTATAAGTCTACCATTCGTCCATGCTTAGAATATTGCTACCATATACGGTCCAGTGTCCCTACTATTTACCTTGATCTCCTTGATAAGAACCAAAAAATAAGCTGCAATATTATAGGTCCTGATCTGGCAGCTCGGCTTCAGTCACTTTCCCCAACACCATAAGTTTGCCTCTCTGTGTCTTTTCTCGAAATACTTCCATAGTAATTATTCGAATAAGCTCTTCGCTATAGTACCTAAACTTTTTACATTTAAGCACAGTACTAGACTGATGTTGAGATCTCATTAGTCTACAGTCGAGTTGGCTGGATATAGATCTATGCTAACAGCTTACCTCGCACTTCTCTCTTGTAAAACTCCGTTCTTTTTGTCGTATTCGAATGTTTTCCTATTTCTTAATACTTTACTTAGCTTTTGGTGGACAATTTTCTCGATAGAATCTATCTTGCATGTTTATAAATCTGCCATTCGTTCAAGCATTAAATAATGCTGCAATATCTGGTGTGGTGCTCCTGCTACACACACACACATATATATGAGATACTTCATAATAATCCAAAGAAGGATCTGTAATGTTATATGTCCTGACCTGGCAACTCGGCTCTAGTCAGTCTTCCATCGCAGTGACGTGACTTTCCTGTGTCCTTTTTATAACTATTCTCCTGGCTCATCTCATCTACCGCATACGAGAGTGGCAGCGAGGTCTCAATGTTTTACTATTGAAATAGCTAGATGGAACCGTAAGTTCTATTCTAAGAGTTTCTTTTCTCGCTTGTCGAACTCTCTTCCGGCTTTTCTGTCACCTAGAATCTTTAAATACCACATTAAACACTATCTTCGCCCTTCCTGAATCCTGTTATTTTATTGTCTTTTCTCTGTACTGACATTTTTTTCATCTTTCAGACTCAGTAACCCCTTGCGTCTCAGTGACATTATCGCCTTGCTTACGACCAAGCAATTAAAAAAAATAACTCTTGCTGTTCCAGTACGTGTTTGGATTTTTAAAATATTTATCTAAGTTCTCGTATGATTAGAGACTATGCTATATTCTTTTGAAGAATGAACATATCGTTTTATTTTGGGCTACCACATGTTTTTCTCATCGGGACATTTAGTAATTACAACTAAATAAGAGTATGGCGCTAATCGGAGTTTTTGTCCTCTCTCGGTGTTCTGAATTTGACCAGATAATGCTGGCTCCTATCTCGGTGAAGTCGTGGTAGGAATGCTCTATGTGGCTCCTGTCATTGGATAGGCAGGTGTCAATACCTTTTTTTTTTCCACCTGCGATTTTTACATAAATACTCGGCCCACTTCCCTCTTGGCCTTTTACTTACCTTTCTTTTTAGTATGCTTATCCAAGCGTGTTTTATACGTCCACAACACGCGTGTTTTGTATGCAAGTCTTTCTACCTAAAAAAAAAAGTTATACGTATGCACAGATATATACGAGTAGATCTCTATATGTGTGCATGTTTAAGTACAGAAAACATGGGCTATAATATAATACTTATTGATCAGAGTTGAATTAGACCAGGAAACAGTTGTATTAAAAAGTGCTCAATATATTTTTCAATTTGGCCCGAATTGCCTGAAGATACCGAAAGATTGAAACCAAGGTAGCGTGATTGGCTGATTTCCTAATCTTTATATATAAGGGAATCATATATATATATATATATATATATATATATATATATATATAAAATGTTTTTTTCTACACAGTTCTAACCATGTTTCAAAAATGGAAGCTAAAAGCTACAAATTTAATTTTGTAATTAAATTAAAGACATTAGTTCCATTTCATCCTCAAGCGAATTTTGGAGTAACTTTTAAAATTACTGGGTTTTAAAGACACAGCTAAAATCATAATTCACGTTTCCAAGGTTACAGATAAAACCACTTCCACTAGAGACAAGGGGTGTTTGCGTGTTCATTATGTCTGTATTTTGATGTATCCGTTATTAGTTACGTTTTGGTAGCGGTAAGGATGTATTTTTCAATGAAATCTAACATCCGTTAAATGCATGTCGTCTGGATTTTTTTAAATTTTATTGTTAACGGCAAAAATTCTTACGGCATTCGCTTGAGGATGAAATGGAACTAATGTCTTTAATTTAATTACAAAATTAAATTCGGAGCTTTTAGCTTCCATTTTTGAAACATGGTTAGAACTGTGTAGCGAAAAAATATTTTAAATCAATTAATTTGTAATATTAATGCTCTGTAAATTTACATTGAGCACTATTTTGTAAAAATAAAAATATCTATAAGAACACCGGATTATATATCTTACTGTTCTTTCTTTTTATTTATATATATATATATATATATATATATATATATATATTTGGACATCAACCTTTCTTTTAAACATCTTTCATTAAATACCGCTGACAAGGAAGATTTTCTCTTTTTTTGGTATAAACGCTCCTATTCAAAACAACGCAAAAATAAATTACAACTTAAACAGTCAAAACATGGGGGGAAAACTAACAAAAACCTCTTGAAAATGGCTAAAGAAGTGACCGAAAGCGATTGGGACAATGACAATTATGAAAAATATCTGTACTCCCTTACTTCTACTCAAAGGAAAAACGTAAGGACGCTGTAAAAACGAAATAACAAATAAATGAAATCTTCCTTGTCAATTTTCTTTAATGAAAGATGTATTAAAAATACTGTCTAGATTCGGTGGACTGATTTAAAATCGTACAACGCCAAACGCCTCTCTGATAAAACAAACAGGTGGACAGAAACTCTCTTGTGTCTGGACATTGGAAATTAGAAGATAATGTAATTTAATATGATTTATGGTTCCCTCTTGTCCTCAGAGATCCCAAGACATTTTTCTTCCCATACATGTCTTTCTTTCATTCTAACCTGAGGAAGGCAAAAAAGCAGGTGCTTACTGCGAAATGCGTCGTTAATATTTTTTTAACTTCTTCTTCATTTTTCTCTCTCTGTGTGTCTGTTTAAATTGGTCTTTGTATCAATCTGTGTCACTCTGTTCATATCTGTTTACGCTATCTATATCACTCAAAAATCTCTTTCTCTCTCTCTCTCTCTCCTCTCTCTCTCTATTTTTCCTCTCTCTTCTCTTTCTCTCTTTTTCCTCTCTTCTCTTTCTCTCTTTTTCCTCTCTTCGCTTTCTCTCTTTTTCCTCTCTTCGCTTTCTCTCTTTTTCCTCTCTTCGCTTTCTCTCTTTTTCCTCTTTTTCCTCTCTTTTCTCTTTTTCTCTTTCTCTCTTTTTCTCTTTCTCTCTTTTCTCTTTCTCTCTTTTTTTCTTTCTCTCTTTTTCTTTCTCTCTTTTTTTTCTCTCTTTTTTCTTTCTCTCTTTTCTCTTTCTCTCTTTTCTCTTTCTCTCTTTTCTCTTTCTCTCTTTCTCTTTCTCTCTCTCTTTTCTCTCTTTCTCTTTCTCTCTTTTCTCTTTTTCTCTCTCTTTCTCTTTTCTCTCCTTCCTCTCTCTTTCTTTCTTTTTCCTCTCTCTTTCTCCTTCTCTCTCTCTTTTCTCTCTCTTTCCTCTTTTCTCTCTTCTCCTCTCTCTTTCTTTCTCTCTTTTTCCTCTCTCTTTCTCTTTCTCTCTTTTCCTCTCTTTTCTTTCTTTCTCTTTTCCTCTCACTTTCTCTTTCTCTCTTTTCCTCTCACTTTCTCTTTCTCTCTTTTTCTTCTTTCTCTTTCTCTCTTTTTCTTCTTTCTCTTTCTCTCTTTTTCTTCTTTCTCTTTCTCTCTTTTTCTTCTTTTTCTCTTTCTCTCTCTCTTTTTCTCTTTCTCTCTCTCTTTTTCTCTTTCTCTCTCTCTTTTTCTCTTTCTCTTTCTCTCTCTCTTTTTCTTTTTCTCTTTCTTTCTCTCTTTTTCCTCTTTTTTCTCTTTCTCTCTTTTTCTATCTCTCTTTCTTTCTTTCCCTCTCGCTCTCAGTATATTCTGGGTCTTTAGGCACGAAATGTTCTTTAAGGCAAATGTTACTAAAGACAACAGACTTTTTGTGTCGATTAATTTTATTGATCGACTTTTCCAAAATGCGTATAATGTTTCTCAGAGAAAGAGGAAATCACGTCAGAAATTGTTGTCCAAAGTTCATTTCGAAAGAAGTATGGTCCAAGTTTTCGACTTAAGTCATCATCAGAGTATGGTAGATGCAAATGGTGAATTTCGTAAAACTAGTGAGTCTAGCGACGTAGGCATTGTGTGTGTGGGTGTGTTATACATTTGAGGATACGAGCTCTTAAATTATAATTGTTATATATATATATATATATATATATATGCACACTTTCAAGTGTTAATTTTTAGTAGATACTTGCATTTGAGTAGACACCCCATTTTTTAACTGCTTATTACGCCTACCGGCCTGAATACTCAAGAAACTTTAAAAAAAAAAAAAAAAAGTAGCCCTCCGACAAGGTCTGAACCAGTGCCCCACAAGGTAGGAGAAACCACAGACTGATCCAACGTACCGGTCGGCAATGGAGAGCGTTACGTCCCAGTAAAGTTCTATTTGCCCTTTTAAGAAATGCATATTCCATCATTCAGATTGTTTTCGACAGCCATATCTGCTTCGTTTCGTTAATTTTTACTGGGTACTCGTACCCTGCCAATAGACCCCCCGTTTTTTTTTAAACAGTCCTTATTACATGTCCCTGTCTATGCACTCGTGAAAGCTTAAGGAAACTGGTGAAAGGCATATTTCCTTTTATTAAGATAAAATTAACTTTATTAATGTTTAGCTTCTAGAGAGCATTATTTCGCTAGCCCAGTCTGCTTTCGGATGACGCTGTCACATTTCTACCCGCTTTTAAAACATTTTCTAGATATTTAAATTTTTGTACTTACTTGATTTTCACATCTCCTATTTGTAATCAGCATGTTGGACTCTTTTTTTTGCTGACTACCATACATTGTCTTCTCAGAACTGATAGTCCTTTCTTCTACCTTTCCTTTATTACCTTCTGTGGGAATTCGTGTAGTTTCCTTTCTGTGTCTGCTATCAACACTGTTATCTGCATATCAAATATTGTTACGGTTGTGGCCGCCAATAATAGATCTTGGTGGGACTTCTAATTCTCCCAGAATCACCTCACTGTAAAGATTGAATAAGTCCGGCGAGAAGACACATCCTTGTCTTACACTCGTTTCTATGTGTGTATATTTATTGAATTCATTTCCTCTCCATATGCAAGCGATTTGATAAACACTAAGAACGCTAGAAAAAAAATAGCTTACAAAACAGTCATTGTCCACCGTATTGAATGAAATACATGTATCTCTCTCTCCCACACTGGCGCGCACACACACAGCAGGTGCCTCGTTGCGTGCATATATTGGGAACCAAACTTGTTTTTATGACTCTTTGTGCAAATGCCAAATTAAAAGTTTCTATTTTTTTAGTCGGTGTGTGACAAGCAAAGGAAGAAGTGTCTGGTGACAAGTTTAATTTGTGGAACTCGTGGGAGAGCTGTCGTTAAAGTCTAATTTGTTGTTCTGACCAATACAACGACCTGTTCATAATCTTACTATCACTCGCCTAATGCCTTTGTCTCTTTTGTTTTCCTTCGTATAATCTAAGGATTATCGCTGTTAGACAGGAGCGCCTACTCTCTCTGACACTCTTCAACCTGTTTCTAGAGATAATTATACGGGGAAACTCTCCCGGACCCTAACACTTCCACCTCTGCCGGTGGTAGACCTATCTGTAACCTGCGTTTCGCAGACGATATTGACTTCATGGCGGGCAGTAAGAGTGAGTTTCAAGAACCTGACGAACAAACTCGTTGAAAAAGAGAAATCCAAAGTAATGGCGAATAGCACACGCAGAATCAGTGCCAGCGTCACCACGGACGGTAAACCACTGGAGGAAGTGTTCAACTTCAAACACTTGGCAGTAATTGTGTCAAAAGATGGCACACAGGGATCACCCCAGCCACAGCAGCGATGGCCAGACTGAGATGCCAGATTAGGACTGATAACATTGCAGATTCTTTGGACTTTCTCAAGAATCACTAAATTTATAGCAGAAACACCAGACCAGATTTGGCAACAATATTCATATCAAGGACAAATGGGAATTTGTGTAATGTTTCATTACAGTTGCATTCTTGTGAATCCTTGTCAGTTCACAGATACAATTTCATAAATTGTATCAATTTACTATTTTTGTTCAGATCCATTCAATGCCTTTCAACTGTAAAATTCTAAGGAATTCTTCAACCAGAAACATAGTGACGAAAATCACTTACAGATCTGAAGGCGGCTGAAGTTATTTTTGGAGCTTCAAAGTAACAATATAATTATTTAAAATAGAAATCATTAATACATGATAAAAACCAAAACAAGCATAATAAAGACTTTGTTTTCATCTTGAAGAAGATATTTTCCTCCATGTTTTTAAGGGAAATTTTCAAATATCTGCGATAAAGAAATCAAATCTACAAATTCGTTTTCATGATACCAAAGTATTCAATGGTTCATTGACCATAGTGATACTGACACTGGTGTTGTTTGTAATAGTGGTGATGCTGGCACAAGCAAAACCAGTGCCAGCATCACCATGGATGATGAACTGCTGGAGGAAGTATCCAGCTTCAAATATTTGGGAGCAATCCTGTCAAAAGATGGCAGCTGAAACGCAGAAATCCAGACATAGATCGCCACAGCAGCGATGGCCAGACTGGAAAGAATATAAAAGATAAACATAAACTTTTAGAGTTTAGCCAATGCTAGTAGATATTTCTGATATTTCGATGCAGTACCAAGAACTCTTGGAGATGCAAAATGATGAATCTGTTAAAACTTTATTCAATATAAAAGGAGTGATGGCATGGTTTTAAGACGACATAGTAACTAAATAACCAAATTCAACGACCGTTGCAAGAAATATGTTGTCACCATTTCCATCTTCATATTTAGCTGAATGTGGCTTTAGTGTCGTAAATTATTTATTGAAGAAGAGAAATCAACTTGATATCACTAAACGAGGCGACTTGAGGCTTAAGCTGACTAAATTGGCGCCTAATATAAAATCCATCTGTAGCAGGCATGACGCACAAGGATCTCATTAACAGTCATTTTGGGATGAGCTTAAATTTCATTTTGCATTATTATTTCATGATTAAAATGATCAAAGTATATTACAAGATAAGCTTTCATTCAAATATTTTATATTTCTGCCTTTCAGTTCTCTATTATATGATTTGAAACTATATATATTTAACTGTCTTTTGGGATTTTTTAATTTTTCTCTTTCATGGACGCCATCGTCTTTAGAGGCTTGTTTAGAGACCAAGTTAATGGCCTTTTAAGCTTCCTTCATGTGAACTGCAGTAAAATTTTGAATATGTAAGAATTAATTATTACACGGGGGGGCACTAGAATTTTAGAAATATCAAAGAGGCCTTGCTATCGGATATAGTTTAGTCAAACCGAGAACGAAAATTAAGTGGGGGGGTGCCACTCTCCTGAAAACAACTCCCGATCAGAGGCCCCCAGAGGTTGTAAGCGTTAACTTTTCGACAACGTTTATTTATGTTCATAGAAATGCTTTCGAAACATCGTTCAGTGGTTAGCGTGTCTTTATTGCTCAAAATGCAATAAAATCTAGACGCCCCCCCACCACTCATCATTTTTTTTTTTCGGGAATCCTACCAAATATTTCAAATAAGTCTCTTGTATCTATCTTCAGTCGGTTATGTGCGATACGATCATGTATCTTTTGATACATGACTGACGAGGCAGATTTTCCCCGTGATAGGTTGCCATTTCTTTCTGCGGGAGACCAGTGGCCATCCAAGGCTATAGAACCCGCTCTGTCCTGCTATTTACTCATGTCTGGGTAGACAAGAATAGGATTCATACCTTTCCCAACGGTATTAGCACATCAGTCAGCCAGTTATGTGTGATGCGTGATACACGCTTAGGCGATCATGTATCTTTCGATACATGACTGACGAGGCAGATTTTTTCCTCGCAGTAAGTTGCCATTTCTTTTTACGGTAGACATGTTGCCATCCAAGGCTATGCAACCCGGTCTATCCTGCTATTAACCCATAGCTGGGGCGAGAAGTGGAGCAGTCATACCTATCCCAAGAGTAAGTGATGTAAGTGAATGTAATGGATTCGACTGAAATTCGAACTCTCCGATTCCTCAATCCGAGCCATTACTCCACCGTGCCTCCTCTGTCTTATATATCTGTAAGTATAACATTCGTCCATACTGGTCTGGTGCTCCTGCTATTTATTTGGAGATTCTTGATTTCTTATTCTTTCACACTCAGTAACCCCCTTGCGTCTTAGTGACTTTATTCCCTTGTATGGAGTGAAATAATTAAACCAAAATGCTTTCGTAATGATTTTTTCATATAAGACGTGATTAAAAAAAATTCACAATTCAAATCCATAGCCATCTCACAGGAACTAGTTTAAAGCGTATTGGTATTTTTACAAATGCTTTCCAAAAGCTAAGCAAACTATTAAGAAACAGAAAAATTATGTTACAAATAAAAAAAAGATTGCTGAACTTCGGTGTAGTATGAATCCTACTATATGGCGTTAAATTTCCTCACAGATGAAGAACAGAATTCTGTTAAGAGAGATGTGGTTCTACAGAAGCATGATGAGAATATTATGGACGGAACATGAAAGCAATGAGGAAGTTTTAAAGAAAGATGGAAACAAAAAGACATGATGAGGAAAGAATGTTTGGAGAATTTGACACTCAGAGGATATATTAAAGGCAATTGGGACAGGAATTTTGCACAAGCTTATTTTATAAATTTGTTCGTGCCATTAATAATACTCAGGTTAAAGAGATTTATTTAGCATTCTCTCTTCTTAAATCCTACCTGTGATATCAGATGTTACATAAATAGCGATGATAAAAAAATACCCGGGGTATTAATCACTCTGTGTTAACTGGTCACCAAGGCGATAAGGAAAAAAAATGAGGGAGCCGACGTCTCATTTTCCCGTGTATATCCGAGAACTGGATGATATTTATATTGGTAAATAAAATACGGTTCACGTCTTCATGCTTCGTCACCTCCTTGCCGTTTTTTTTTTTTTTTTATTGTTTATGCCTTCTCGTGTCACAGATTGTCTACTGCCTCCATGAATAAGTCTTACCTATGCCAACTGTTCGCGATACCCACACTGTGTGTGTGTGTGTGTATTTATCTGTTGTTTAAAATAAATAGAAATCCAAACCTCCCTTGAAACAAAAATAAATTTTATAGTGAAAATAAAGTTAGACCCAAGAAAGAAAGGTTTTAAAAAAAACTGGTGGGATGTTATAGTCGTAGATTAATAACCATGGCAACGGGACTGGTGGGGGGGGGTTACTTCTTTTCGGTTTCGACCTATAACCCCACCCCCCATACATCACTCTCGAGTTTCCTTTCTTTCGTTTACCTTTTTCTTTTTTTAATTTCTCCGTCTCCCTCTCTTTCTCTGTTCTTATACTTTTCTTTCTCAGTCAAACTCCCCCTCTCCGACTTCTTCCACTTTCTCTCGCTTTACTGTCTTCTCTTTTTCCTCCCCATTCTCCCCTTCACTTCTACCCCTCAGTAATAGTAGTTGCAGTAGTTCTTCACCTCCACCAATTTATTTAATTCCCTCCAACATTGCCTTTCTCTTCCCCCACCACGCCTTCATGTCAAGAAAGGCAAAAGGACAAAAATAGTCTGTTTTATTTTAGGGATTACATATAAATATACGTATAGAAAATTCAGATAGATTATATCTGTAAAAGGTCAACATTGCTGCCCCAACCCTAAATTAACCCATTGGTACCAATTAAAATGCATTGATTACAATTGAACAGAATAATTTTTTTAATCATTTTCCGACTAATACATCTTTTGAGAAAAATAATTTAAATATATTTTTGTGGTGACTTGTGTTCAGTTTGCCTAGAAAAAAGTAACTATGGTTAATTTATTATTTTTTAATCATTTCACCTGGAAAAGGGTGAGAACACCACTAAGACGCAAGGGGTTACTGGAAGTGAAAGAGAATGAGACAATAAAAGTGAAGAGAAAGGACAATAAAAGAGGGTTCAGGAAGCCAGAAGATGGCAATAATGCCACTAAGATGCAAGGGGTTACTGGGAGAAGAAGAGAATAAGAAGTGAGGAGAAAGGACAATGACAAACAGGATTTAGTATGAATAACAGCTTCATCTTTGTTTGTCAGTGATCGTAGTCTTAGTGGTAGGACCGCCCAAATACGACTAAAGCATGTCCAAAATAAATACTAACAACATTTAAATATTGGTGTCTCGTTTTTTGAAGTAGTTTACCCATGCCGTCAAAAATTACCTCTGGTTTTAAGTCTGTATTATTATTAGAATCTTTTTTACGCGTGTTTTTAAATATGGTTTTCCAATTATTCACATTATTCGGACTGTTATCTTCATCTTTATTACTGTATTCACGACGTTTCGGTCGTTGTACGCTCCGGCCTTCTTTAGGTGATTGGAATTTCGAACTGAACCCTTTATTTTGTCCAGCGGGGTAAATTGTTCTTGTTACACGTGTCCTGCCTCTTCCGTATGTCTCAGTTTAACTCAACTCTTCAGATTATTGTATACCAATGCAGTAGCCAGGTATTGAAGTCACAACTCTTTGGGTCAAGTCATTGGATCCAGCCAATGCCTTGTGTCCTTGAGGATATCAGTGTATGAATTTGGGGGACTAATAAACCTAATGTCTCGGTAATCATTTTTTTTTTTTTTACCTGAGAGTCGCATCCACTAATATGACTACTGGTGAATTAGCCCCTTTGCTAAAAAAAAAAACAAACCCCAAAACAAATTAAAATGTATATCTTTCTTGCTAATGTACTACCGGATTACCTTCTCCTAATTTTCGAAAACGCTACTAGAGGACGCTTTCCTGTTTATAAATACTCGGCGATATCTTTTCTCGCCCTCTTTTTCCCTTTTTCCCCGCATATACGTCAACATGTAGATTTCTCGCGGAAGAACGCGTTCCCTTTTTGGGAAACGCATGAACAATACATGCGCGCGCACACACACACACACACACACACACACACACACACACACACTTTGGACCAAAAAGTTTCCACATTCATTTGTTACACACATTATTGTCTTTGTGACTTGTAACCCGTTTTTTATTAATACATTATTATTATTTGTTTATATATATAATATATATTAATACATGTTTCCTTAAATAATATAGACAAGTTTTGTCTATTTAAAAAAATTATTTCATAACGTCTGATAAGCTTAATGGTGATTTTCTTTCGTCTTTCAATGATAATTTTATTAAGCTTATCAGACGTTATGAAAGGATTTTACTTAAAATAGACAAAACTTGTCTATATTATTTAGTGAAACATGTATGAATGAAAAAATGCTGCCTAAATACACACAATATATATATATATATATATATATATATATATATATATATATATATATATATTGCTTCTTGCTATTTCTTTACATTTTTTTAGGTGGATTCATACTCACATCTATGAGTCTACCATGTTTGTTGTGGGCATTTCAGGAGACACACGTGTTTATCTCTCAACGTCCGAACAATGTAAATAATTACAATACCTTATCTCAGAAATATAGACACATATTGGTTTTTCAATAATTATTATTATTATATTAATGTTAAAGTTATGGAGGATCATACTATTAACACTTTCTTTGAGCGTGATTTGGTAAGAAAGGAACTAAAACCGTTTTATTTGTTTGTTTGTTTGTTTTTTGTTCGATTTGCCATTCACAGTAACCATGCCTTTTTTTTATGTCTGTTTGTTTCTCATTTTTCTCTCGCTCCAATAAAATATGTCTGATTTAATAGTGATAATTAATTGTTATACGCCTAGAAAAATATTTAATGAGATATTCCGTTGTCATGGTAACACGAGGCATGTTTAGTTATTGGTGTGTCCTGTTACCGCAATGAAATATCTCATTGCTAAGAAGCGGTGGACTTGTTGCCTGACTGATAAATACGCAAAATTAAACTGTTTTCCATTATAGAATAGAGATTTTAAATAATACCATCGGATTTTGTTTTGAGAAATAGAACTGGCAAATGTCCGACTGATAAATAAACTTCCTTTCCACAAAGAATTTAATTTCAAAGACAAAAGATTCATTACAAGATATCTTGATATCGTTTGAAGATGTTTAAACATTATTGGGTTTTGTTCTTGTGTTTTAATCAACCTTAGCGAATTCTATTTCATGATCTGAAAGCAATGAAATGCAAAAGGACTTCAATCGCTTTTACTTTTTAACAATCAAAAATAAGATCTATTCTTTAAAAAAAAAAAAAGGAAGAGAAAAGATTTCATTTAAAGACATTTTAAAAATCCCATTCTATTAAAATACGACAAACTATCCACCATTTTTATTTGTTTTACTTTTTATTCAAAATTTGAATTTTTACTATTAATGCATCCTAAAATATTAATTTATCCCCAAATAAAAAAATATATATTTACTAAAATTCACACCAAATTCTCCCAGAGGAAAGCCCTTCCATTACACACCGGTTGGGTTGACATTTGCCTCAAATGTGGGCGACTCGGGTGCGCTAGTTCTAAGTGTGGGGTCTGCATTCGCACTCACCCTCGATAAACAAGCCAAAAACGGATTTTTTTTTTTTTTTTTTTACATTGTAAAAAAATTCTTTTAAGTACCTCAAATGTCCTCCGCACTTGCGAAATGTAAATAACTTCCTGATTTGGGGGTAATTTTACATTCTGAGGGCTGAAATTCAAAGACGTTCCAAAATCTAATATAAAAAAAAAATAAAAATTTATTATTTCTCAGGATGAATTAATATTTGCGATAAGCAACTTTACATTATTAGGGGTGAATTAACAGAAATGATCCCAAAATTCCTTGACTTGGTCTCACGTTTTCCACCGATATAAAGTGGATTGATTATATGGAAGCAACTGCTTCGTCTGCTGCTGAGAAAGTTGGTTTGTAGGTTACCGCACTTGTCTCTACCAAAAGCGCTCGCTAGGGGGCGCTCTTTAAGCCTATAAATAGGCAATGATATTCTCACTCGCCGTCTTTGGGGCCTTTTTAGCTCTTGCTTTCAGATGTAGTCGCACGTGGGTAAAGTGTCCCCCCCCACCCTCACGTTCATTTTCATGGTTTTCTCTCTCTTGATTTTTTTAATTCTCTCACACACGCATATAAAGACACGTGTCTATCACATGCGCTTGTTACATACACACACACACACACACACACACACCTATTGTCACAACTTGGTAAAAGGGCCCGTAGTAATAATGACAACAATGTTTAGTTTGGTTACTTCGCTGTCGACGGAAGTGATACTCCTGCTTTTTATTCACGCATAACAATATGGCCGACACGGCACTTCCGGCTCTGAACAATGGCTGAAATGGTATTCCCGTTTCCTTAGTTCCTGGCAGTGTTTAGCAATCGGCTCTGGACACTTAGACAAAGCCTGATGGAAAGAAGATACACACACAAAATAAATCGAGGTTAATATTAATGAAAATGAGTTTTTATTAGAGACTAGCAGTAGAGCCCGGCGTTGCCCGGGGATATAACAGTAAGAGATAGATCAAGTATCGACCATCATAAAGACTGAAAAATAAAATTGACAAAGATTATTGTTTAAGGTTGACGGACACGCATATCTTAATTAGTTTTTTTTTTTTTTTTTGTTTTTTTTTACGAATTGGTCAAACTCAAACAAAAACATTGTTTTCAATCGTTATGAGTCTACCGATTGAATAGAATTTTATTATAAACAATTGTCTTGTAAATGGAATTTTTAAAGCATTTTGAATGTAAAAATAAAAAAAAAAAAGTGTAAAGACAATAAGAAACACTACCTGCCAAAAAAAGTGAAGTTTTGTTGAAATCGGTTGAAAAATGTAGGAAATCCGATCCCATATATAACCGAATACACACACACACACACACACACACACACACACACACACACGCAAACAACCTGGGTTTTATAATAAGTATAACTCGATGTGTTTCTGACGACAGAATCGTGTTTTATTGTGTTTTCAAATTGATTTTGTGCAAAAACAATTGTGTTTTTCCAATTTTTGGCGCTGTCAGAACCACCGCATGGTAATTTTACGCAGTCCTGTGAAGTTTTGTTGAAATCGGTTGAAAAATGTAGGAAATCCGATCCAATATATAAACGTACAGACACACACTCACAATCTGCGTTTTATAATAAGATTTACTAATTTATTCATCCCACGAAAAATGATAGAAAAATTTAACTTTGCGATAATTTATAAGTACAATGCGTTTAAAAAATTACAATCCATTTATCTGTACTCTCAACCTAGTCTCAGCACTTAGTAATAATATATTCCATTGTCATTACCACAATTTGGTAAATGTTTCGGTAATAATAACGACAACACAATTTAGTTTCGTTACTTCGCTACCGACAGAAGTGATACTCCTGCTTTTTATTCACGCATAACAATATGGCCGACACGGTACTTAGCGTATAAATTCCTTCTTGGAGGGGATTTCTAACGCAGGCTTATCATCTCTCAGTTGCGTCTCTGTCTTTGGGCAGAGTGCACTCAGAGCCTTCTCTGTCAAAGGAAAGAGGGGGCAACTGAGAAAATTATACTGAAGAGGTGCCCAGCCCTGGGGAACAGCTGCCCGAGGGGGGCGCCCTCCCATTGCACAAGAGGGAAGGATCGGTGCTCGCACCGAGGCCAGCGCAACCGACGGTTGCGAGGGCTGTGGGGAATTTTTGTCCCTTGCCCGGGTGTACGCGCTCGGGTCCCCACATTAAAAAGACCTTGTGTCACATCTCATTCTCGTGGGGGAATGAGTAAACACCATACTTCCGGCTCTGAACAATGGCCGACACGGTACTTCCGGCTCTGAACAATGGCTGAAACGTTACTTTCGTTTTCTTAGTTCCCGGTTACAACATTATTATTATTTGTTTTCATGTTTTTTTTGTTTCGTTTTTTTACGTACCAAATTGTTTTGTTTCATATGTATTGATTTTTGCAACGCGCAACAGGCTTGGCGCGTTTTACCAGACATTTTTCTCGTCAGAATCCATCTTACACATTTATAAATCTACCCTCGATGCATTGAATATTGTTGCCATAGTGCTGAGTCTATAACGGGTGTAACAGTAAAATTGTCCAAATTGTGTAACAGCAAAATTGTCCAAGTGTTAGATTAAACTTTGAACCGTTATATCTTAGAAATGATTAAAGATATCTTACTGGAATTCTCCGAGATTTTTTTATGAAACTATTGAACTCTACTTGTATATATAATTACTCTCTAAGCTTAACAAAAGAATCTTGATGAAATCGTTCATAAATGTTCATTAATTATTCATAGCGAAAGATCGGAAGCTCATGAAGGTTTGAAAAAATCACGTGCCAAACGTCTTATGGATTGAGTTGGATCTTTTCTAGCTGATCTCTATAGCTCT
The DNA here is from genome assembly GCA_903632075.3 of Acanthosepion pharaonis. Classification (NCBI taxonomy): domain Eukaryota; kingdom Metazoa; phylum Mollusca; class Cephalopoda; order Sepiida; family Sepiidae; genus Acanthosepion; species Acanthosepion pharaonis. The sequence continues at coordinate 978,272 of CAHIKZ030001089.1, read as the reverse complement.
AAGTTGAAATAAGGATCCCCCTTCCTGTTCTGACCTCCTGATCCAGTTTTCATCTCTACTGTTCCCTCTTTTTTAAACTTATTCACCGTTCTCTTGAGTATGAATGTTGGTACCATTACTGAAGGCCTGAATGATATTTTTCCTCTCACCATTGCTCATTTGGGAAGACATCGTGGGGCTGACACAAAATCATTTTAACCTGTTCGCTTTCTAGCTGAATAACTTAAAGGGTTTTTTAGTGATTTTTACAATAAACGTTGTTAAGATGGCTACATGTCTGAATGCTGTAAATATCAAATTATTCTTGGAAAACCAGTGTCAAAAGAATGGTATTATTTTAACTAGTGATTTTATTGCTTTAAAAAACAATGATTAGAATTGGAAAAAACCTAAACATATGTGAAAGTGAATTTAACATGAATGGCTACCTTCACTCTTTGGCAATGTTTATTGTTTTAAAAAGCGATGATTAGAATTGAATAAAACTAAACTATGATGAATTTCATCTACCTTCAATGTTTATTGTTTTAAAAAACAATGATTAGAATTGAATAAAAATAAACATATGATGAAAGTGAATTTATACATGTATAATTCATCTACCTTCACTCTTTTGGCAATGTTTATTGTTTTAAAAGAGATTATTAGAATTGAATAAAACCTAAACATATGATGAAAGTGAATTTATACATGTATAATTCATCTTTCACTCTTCAGCAATGTTTATTGTTTTAAAAACAATTATTAGAATTGAATAAAACCTAAACATATGATGAAAGTGAATTTATACATGTATAATTCATCTACCTTCACTCTTTGGCAATGTTTATTGTTTTAAAAGGATGATTAAAAAACCTAAACATATGATGAAAGTGATTTATTATAATTCATCTACCTTCACTCTTGGAATAAAACCTAAACATATGATGAAAGTGAATTTATACATGTATAATTCATCTACCTTCACTCTTTGGCAATGTTTATTGTTTTAAAAAAGCGATGATTAGAATTGAATAAAACCTAAACATACTCTTTGGCAATTGAAAGTAAACATATGAATTTATACATGTATAATTCATCTACCTTCACTCTTTGGCAATGTTTATTGTTTTTTAAAAAGCGATGATTAAATTGTTTGAAAGTTTTATACATGTTTTCAAAAATGTTTATTGTTTTAAAAAGATGATTAGAATTGAATAAAACCTAAACATATGATGAAAGTGAATTTATACATGTATAATTCATCTACCTTCACTCTTTGGCAATGTTTATTGTTTTAAAAAGTGATGATTAGAATTGGAATAAAACCTAAACATATGATGAAAGTGAATTTATACATGTATAATTCATCTACCTTCACTCTTTGGCAATGTTTATTGTTTTAAAAAGAGATTATTAGAATTGGAATAAAACCTAAACATATGATGAAAGTTTTATACATGTATAATTCATCTACCTTCACTCTTCAGCAATGTTTATTGTTTTAAAAAAAAAAGAGATTAGAATTGGAATAAAACCTAAACATATGATGAAAGTGAATTTATACATGTATAATTCATCTACCTTCATTTTAAAAAAAGCGATGATTAGAATTGGAATAAAACCTAAACATATGATGAAAGTGAATTTATACATGTATAATTCATCTACCTTCACTCTTAGGCAATGTTTATTGTTTTAAAAAGCAATGATTAAAACCTAAACATATGATGAAAGTGAATTTATGCATTATTAAGTTCTTGAGAATTTACAACAAAAATATTAAACACTTTATTTATTAGATTATTTAAAGATTAATATTTGCAACGTTCTCAAAATTTATTCAATGCAATATTTATTATTTACTAGTTTATAAAGAAATACATATGAAAGCATTTTTTATTCATGAATTTATAAACATTCTAAATTATTAAAATATGTGAACCAACTCTAAGGAAATCCTTATTATTTACCATTTTATAAAGTTTGAATCAATTGTCAATTAGCCGATGTTTTGTCAACCATTCCAGTAAACAATCTAATAAATAAATAGTGTTTATTATTTTTGTTGCCAGTTCTCAAGAAAAAGAAAATGTATAAATTCACTTTTATATGTTTAGGTTTTATTACAATTCTAATAATCGTTTTTAAAACAATAAATATTGCCAAGGAGTGAAGGTAGTTAAAATAATAGCGGTGTCAAGGGAAAAACCGTGTTTTTTGACACCCCGTCTTATTGCGGGCATATTTATCCATGTTTGCAGAAATTATTTAAGAAATAAAGACTGAGCAAGAAGACGTCAACATAAAGAAATATCACAGACGAAAACAAAAAAAATATTAAAACCGTTACGGAACAGGGGGTTAGGATAAAAGCTGAAACTCTAAAAGATAAAGATGCGAAACCATTTCTTTTTGAGATTCTGGGACTTTCATTTTTTCATTATTTTTATTTTATTTGATATTTTTGTGAAGCAGCCGTTCTCTTGTCTGTTTGTCTGTGCCAGAAAGACTTACCTTTTCTCTCTCTCTCTCTCTCTCTCTCTCTCTCTTTCTCTCTTTCTCTCTTTCTCTCTCTCTCTCTCTTTCTCTCTTTTCTCTCTTTTCTCTCTTTCTCTTTTCTCTCTTTTTCTCTCTCTCTCTCTCTCTTTCTCTCTCTCTCCTCCACTCCTCCTCTCTCTCTCTCTCTCTCAGTCCTCTTTCTCTCTCTCTCAGTCCTCCTCTCTCTCCTCACCTCTCTTTCTCTCTCCTCCTCTCTCTCTCTCTCTCTCCTCTCTCTCTCTCTCTCCTCTCACTCTCTTTCTCTCTCTCTCTCTCCTCTCTTTCTCTCCACTCCTCCTCCTCCTCTCTCTCTCTCTCTCTCTCTTTCTCTCTCTCTCTCTCTCACTCAGTTTCTTCCATGACCCAACCCTTCTCATCCCCTCCCCGGACATGCCCAACCCTCTTTCAGGCTGACAGACTTGTCCCACTGTTGATACACTGCCTACACATTGCTAACACATGGGGTACCTTTAAGAACCATCAAACGGTATAAAACCTTGATTGACTTCTCCCCTCCACCCAAAAAAAAAACCAGCTGCTGTGGGGAGATTATTACGTGCCGTATTTATACACTATATAAGCGCACATATATATGAACTTAAAAATGCGAAGTTGGTGCCTCCTGTAAAGGTAATAATAGTGAAAATAACCGTTTCCATGCAGGAAACATTAGACATTGTTTGACCGAACACTTAGTTACTGTCGGTTGAAATTACTAAAATGTTTCTCGTAAAACAGTTTCTCAAGAAATTACATTACTGTAGTATGCATTCCAAAAGCTGAGCAGAATATTAAGAGACAGAAAAAAGGAAATTATGGAGAGCCATGATCGCAATTGTCCTGAAGTTGCAGAAAAAAACTTTGTCAGAAACAAAGAAAAGTACAGAACTATTACGCGATATCCGTCCTTCTGTATGGCAACCTCCTCAAAGATGAAGAACAGACTTGAAGCTACAGAAATGTGGCTCTACAGAAGGATGCTGAGGATACCATGGATCGAACAAGTGAACAACGATGAAGTCTTAGAGAAAATAGAAGCAAAAATGAAACTTATACTTAACAACAGGAGGAGGCAATTGAAATTTCTAAGGCACATAGTGAGGAAAGAGGGCATGGAAAATCTGATACTCGTATGATAGATTTGAAGGCTCGAGGATCAGGAAAAAAAGGTATAATCGAGCTTAGTGAGCTTAGTGTAAATGGAAGGTTTAGGAGAGATAACGGACAAAATTTATTAAGCTCTACAATGGAGAGGAAACTGTGGAGAACCATAACCGCCAAAGTCCTGAAGAGACATGGCACATAGAAGAAGAATGAGCTTGAATAAATGGATGACGGATCAAAGTTTAAGTGAAATAAGAAAAAAACAAAAATTATTAAGATCTACAAAGGACAAGAAATTGTGGAGAGCCCTGATCGCCAATGTCCTGAAGAAACACGACACATACAAGAAGAATGAGCTTGAGTAAACGGATTGCGGAACAAGATTTAGGAGAGAAGACAAAAATTATTAAGAGCTACAAAAGACAGGAAATTGTGGAGAGCCATGATCGCCAACGTCCTGAAGGGACACGCCACATAGAAGAAGTAAACAAATAAAAAAAATTAAAAAAAAAGAAGCAGGGAGTGTTACTGAGTAAAAGAAAACAATATTGAGGAGAAAGGACAATAAAAGACCAGGAATTAAGAAGACAGAAGATAATGATTGACATTGCATTTAAATTTTTGAAGATCAAAGTTGACTGAAAAGCAAGAAGCCGTAACAGTTCCACAAGTGAGAAGTGCGATAGAAGAAACTGTTAGCATAGAACTTACGGTTACATGTAGCCATTTCATCTGAAAAATGACGAGACCTTTCCGCCAATCTAGTACTGTACTTAAATTCATTAAGCCTCCAAAGAGGAAAGCTCATCAGAAAAATTACTGCGCAAATATTTCATCTCAGATTGTTAATATTTATCTCCCTGTTTATCTCAGACAATTCATATCTATCACATATTGTTCATTTCAATCTGTCTGAATCCTCATCATTGTTGTTTGTATCACAACGTTTCAGCAGTTGTGCCCTCCAGCCTTCATCATGTGTATGCCGATACGGGTAACCTACAGGAGATTTCGAACTAAACCATTTATCTAGATTGTTCTCGTTCTACTGCCCATGTGTAGGGATATCTGATCAGTACTAAATAAGAACTAGACGAGATATGTAAGGGGTTCGCTCTCGTAACGGGTTTATTATCAAGCGTTACACTGATTCTATGCTTAATGATACTTAAGACATCAGCAGTGGACCTAGAGGAGCGAAATCCATACTGTTTGTCGCTCGGAAAGTTGTATCTGTTGAGGTAAATCTATGGGAATAACTTGTTTTCGTTCCACTGTCCGTATCTAGAGATATCTCGTCTTTTTGTTACTTCTCAGTTATATAATTTAAATGCAACATCAATCGCCATCTTCTATCTTCTTGAATCCTGTTCATCTTTTGCAACCCTCCCTATAACCTGTTTTTCTCTCACTAACCCCCGGCACACTAGTGGATCATCGATTAAGTAGACCTCACTTATATCTGTCCTATCAAGCAGCTTTCGTTTTCTAACGAAAGATGTTAATTTTACAAACGTTTCCTATTTGTTTGTTATCATATATTGAAAGAGGGTATCTTAAAGTGTGTATCAAATACATTATAATATGCGTAAAAAACAATGATACGTATAAATATTTGATAGCAACTGTAAGAATTTATAGAGAATGCTCTCCCAAACAAACGTACACAAGAATATCGTGAAATCAAAAGAAAATGGTTGAATCCGTCAACACAGCAATAAAAACAACATCTTCACACGTGACAGTAATTGGCGTAATTTTCAGTTAACAGTATGAAAATAGCGTCCCGTAAATTCTTCCAGTTGCTAAGGACATTTTGTTTTTTGTTATTATTAGTTACTTTGTTTAAATAAATTCATTTCGTTTTTTGCCTTGAGAAACTCCACATTGGACGAAACGCGTTGGCAACTATTACAGTTTTCCTATTGTCATTTATATTTATAAATATTTTCTTTTCTACAGGTTAATTCTGAGAAATTTTCATATTTGTATGTATGCATGCATGCATGCTAAACAAATACTACCACATGTTAAAAATATAAAGAAAATTATTATTTTAATTACTGGTTGAGTGTCCTTTATCCGAAATTCCAAAATCCGAAATCTCTTTCAGGTGCTGACATGACTTTTGGCACAAATGAAAAAATTCAGAAAGCAACATGGCTACCCGTAGCATGATTATAGCGTTTCAACTGAGCATAATAAATATCCGGAAATATTCAGTTAAAAATGTCATACTGTTTTTGTTTACAATTGCATCGTGTCAATCTCATGGGTCATTTCTTATCAATTTCTGGAATAAGTGACCTTATTATTTCCGAAGGAACGTGGCCATGTATAATGAGACGTTGGTACCACGTTACCCAAGAGACAAGGCTTATTCCATGACCTGGAATCACCTATCGTCAACGACCCTTAAAACTTTAAAGTTCAGCATTCAGCAAAGACATTGATAGCAACTGTGAGGCAAAACACTGGAAAGACTCGAAGAAGCTGTTGTGGCCGGGGTTAGGGCCAGAAATAAAGACACAAAGAGGAATTGAGTTAAACAAATATATTAACAGGATCAGTAATACAAACAGATACAAACGAGAGTGTTACAGCAAGAATGTTCAGTCCGGCTGTCAGAGCTGACTGCTGGAAACTTCACCCTCCAAAAGGCAGTACCTGCTCCTATTTATAGCTGAGTCCATACGTGCGTGGGTAAATTACCATAACAGAAGCTAAAAGAAACCAGGGAATTTGCAGGAACGGATCCCACTGTACGACAACTCCGCCCCACAGACGACCAACTTGTCATAACTGTGACACCAAGTATATTGCTGGAATTGATATTTTTATCGCAACCACCGTATGGTCATGGCTTGGCTCACTCTGTTTATCATCTGTTTCTTCTTCGCAAACGACAATTATCCTGGAAGCGGTCCCCTCAGATAATATCACTGTTGTTTCACAAGTACAAGAATGGTACCATTCGCTTACCTCCTGATCTTCGGCGGGGATATTTATACGTTCTTGCACCGGTGGTACACGTGCACCAATCTCGACGGTGAAGACATGGAAAAGTAGCATAGTCATCCATCATCGGTCCTATGGTCATTGCGCACAGCTGGCCAGTTCCATCCCCATTTCTAGATTGAAAGCCGTAGAGGTATTTATTCATGCGTAGCCTGTCTTGAGCAAGTACACAAATCACGGCCGATGTCGCTCGCCTTGATCACCAAACATGTCTGTTCATTCCAGCAGGGGAAACCACTCATTTGGCCGTTGATTTCAATGTAGGAAGCCCCTCCGTGATGTCCTGCTATCAGTGCACTGGCTGTATACAAAGCTATGGAACGCAGCCCACCCGATTCTACCTGCTAGATGATCATTTACCTTACAAGAATGTTCCTCTGCCTTTTGAGAAGTCTTGTTTTTAAAACCAACTCACTCCCGAGCTAGCCTCGCCACTTGGAGCCTGATGAGGGAATTAGGTTTTTATTATTATTATTATTATTATTATTAATGTATTTATTTATTGGCGTTTCCGATTAAGTTCGTTGGTTGACTTTGTTTAGCGGTATATCAGCCTCTTTGGTTATTAATGCCGGAATCTAACTATTTTGTCGTCCTGGGTAAGAAGATAAACTACATCCGCGCCCTAGGTAAGACGATAAACTACATCTGCGTCCTGGGTAAGACGATAAACTACGTGCAACAGCAGGTCCTCTGATCAGGAGGTTTTGAGGAGCGTGGAACCATCTCTTAATTGCTGGTGTTCCCAGATCCACCCAGACCAAAGGTGGGAGCACCTGTTAGGGTCCCAGCTATGGGCAAATAATTAACACCCCAAACTTAGGTTTTAATACCAGAAATACTTTGTAATTTGTAACAAAAAATTTATTACCAGCAATAATTTTTGAAGGAAAAATTATTACCAGCAATGCTTTCAAAAAAAAGTACCGGCAAGACAAACAGTTATACATTCTTTGAAAAAAACTATGACCAGCTATAGATTTCTTCAAGGAAAAATATTCCCAGAAATAGAGCTTTGAAGAAAAACATTACCAGCAATAAAAATTTTGTCGACATTAAATAACCCATTGATTGTTTTAATACTCCCCAAAGGTTCATATCTTTCTCAAGTTTTTCAGTGTCTTTCAGGTTTGTCTCTTGTGAGACATCGACACTCACAAGATGATTTTTTTCCTGCATAGTTTCCTGGCCTTGATTGGTTGGCCCGTTTAAATATCTAACTCCTACAGAAATGGCATTTATTTATTTATTTATTTATTACTTTTTAAATATCGTTTTTTTTTCAAAGTTGGAAATGGTTAGCCTTGAATTTTTATCGAGACAAACTGACGCAAGGCATTTCAAATCGACGATTATATCAGTTTCAGATGAGAAACCCAAGATTTCTCTCGAAAACCTCCCGCACCCCGGCCCAGTCCTCTACGTTTCTCACACTTCCATTCCAAACAGGAAATGGCACACGCATGTTGTATTGTTTCTCTGTTCCTGTCCTCCTCCTCGACCATCGTCGTCTCCGTTGCGTAGGGTAAAGAATGAAAAAGAAGGTGCTTTTTTTTTCTCCTCCATCTCTTCTCAGAACTGTTAGAGAAGTCTCTTTTAGCGCTCCTTTCTTAACGGTTGCGTAAAGAAAGGCTTGCTGTCGTAACAGCGTTACTGCCAAAACTCCCCAAATAACAATCTTCTACGTTTTTTTTTTTCTAATTTTCGTTACCGATTCTTTTTTTATTATTTCTCCTTTTGCTTTCCTTCAACTCTTCCATCTTATTTATTTTTACTACCTTCCAAAATTCACAAAATATCAACGAGCGCGCATATATATGTATTCGGGTATATATATATATATATATATATATATATATATATATATATATATAAAATATAATGAAAATATACTGAAAAAACAAACAAAAATCCTAATATGCGATTATGCTGTTTTAATGTTTAATGTCAACGTCGGACGTTTCGGTCTAATAGACCATCTTCAGGACATAGTTGTACACACAACTAAAGCTGATCATAATTTCGAATTTGATTCTGTGAAGATTTTAAAATATTTTCATAATAAAAATCTTAGGCGGATTTATGAAGCAGGCATAATATCTATCTCACGCACGGTGAACACTAGACCTGGCTTCTTTAATATTTCCCCTTTTCTAGCAAAATTAATGCTCGACAAACGTACATATAAGTTTTAGATCAAAATAAAATTAATTTCATATATATATATAGGAGGATTTGATAATTATATTTTAAGTAATTCAGCGAGTCTGAAAGAGACCTCAACAGAATGCCGTTTCTTCCTATATTTGGGACTCATCAGCAGTATGCATCCACTACCGAGAATTGAAACCCTGACAGTTAGGTTGTCAAGCAAACATCATACTAACCGTTCCACCGCCTTGAAAATCGATGACGAACAGGTTTGTATAAATCAGACTAACTATATATATATATATATATATATATATATATATATATATATATATATATATATATATATATATATATATATATATATATATATATATATATATATATATATATATATATATATATATATATATATATATATATATATATATTATATATATATATATATATATTATATATATATATATATATATATATATATATATATATATATATATATATATATATATATATATATATATATATATATATATATATATATATATATATATATATATATATATATATATATAATATATATATGTGGTTGATGTAGATGAAATAAAATTCCAGTAACCAAAAAAAAACTATTTTGATAATAAAAAAAGGGCTCAATACAAAGTAGTGCAGAATAATATTTATTTAAACATTATAACATAAGTATGTTAACATCAATACAAAAGCGGCCATTTTGTTTCAACACTTCTAGTGTCTTGTCAAGTGATGGTGTTGATTGTTAAAAAAAAAAATCATTTGACAAGACACCAAAAGGACGGAGAAAGAGCCGTGATTGAAATCTGCAGAGAACATGCTACCTCATCGATGATAATTCGCTGGTTCGCCATTACCATCTCTTTTTTTTTTTTTTTTTTTTGTCGTCAGTCAGTCGTGGTTGACGGGCTTTGACATTATTCATTTAGAAAAGCTTTTAGTTACTTTTATGTAGAAAATATATCATGTTCACAATTGTATTTTTTTATAAAAATTTTTATAAAAACGTCTTCAAATCTTTTAAAGTCCTGTATTAATTTCTATCGATCAAGTAATATTGCTATTAAATAAAAACTGTATTTACTAATAATGAATGAAAGCTTACTAGAATTCAGCGACCTCCAATATTTTAAAAAAGAATTTTGAATTTATATATATATATATATATATATATATATATATATATATATAAACGGATTTCTGCAAATACGGACTTCCATACACGACATTATCAGAGAATAAAGGCGGTAACTATAGTAAATTTAAAATTTATTGGTAATTTTCTAACATTTTCTCGACAAGCCTCTTCGTAAGGGAAGAATGCTTAAAATATTGAAAAATTTAAAGATTACAGGGCAGTTGAAAATATCTAAAAAAAAAAAAATCGTTTACGTTGTATTCGTCATGTAATTTTACTAATATTATTTCCCCCTTACATAAATCTCGCAAACATCAGGTTTTCGATAGATGTGTCAGCAGCTCATACAAACATACAACTCCGTGAAAAAAAAAATGCTTTTTTTACGATATTTTAAACTGAAAGTAATATTGTTTTAATTCAGATTAATTAAACTTTAAATCAGTTAATCTTCCTCAAATAGTTTCATAAAACTATATTTTTGAAAGATTTTTTTTATAAAGAGAATTATGTTGTATTGACAGATTTGTCAATAGGGGCGATTTTTTTTCAAATAAGAATAATCCCAATCAATTTAATTTCTGTTTGAAATACAGCAAAGTATTTTGCTTATTGGAAATATTAAATTTAATCTATTAGCTTGGAATTTAAAACTAAAATAAAAGCTTCAAGAAAGATTTTTCATTTTACAAATGCATTTAAACTTTAGGTATCGGTTTTATTCGGGGTTACCTAAGGCGATTTTCTAAGCGTAGCTTAGATGTGGCACAAGGCCGAAAATCTGGAGCACCTAATAGGGATCGAACTCACTTTATATGAACTTTTCAGGGTGGAAAATCAATAAATGTCGCGTTTCACCGAGAGCGTCTTCTCCTTCTCTCTCTCTCTCTCTCTCTCTCTCTCTCTCTCTCTCTCTCTCAGAATAGAGAAAGACAAAACTGTAGGCAAGAGAGACACTCTCTTGATTCTGGACATTGGAGATAAGCTAATTTAATTTGATTTATGGTCCTCCACTTATCCTCTGAGACCCTAACGCATTTTCATCGCATAGAGTTTTTCTTTCATTCTAATCGCATGGTTCCCAAAGTGGGAGCGCACATCCCACGGGGGGGGCAATTTGATTTTTTTTCTAATGTGTCTGTGTGAGTATAAGTTAATACGTACGGTGCACATACAGTATACATACATAAAAAATATTTGTGTGTGTTCGTATATTTGTACATGTGTAATTATGCATGTCTGCATATATTGTTATAGGTATCACAATTATTATTGTTATTAGTATTACAATATTTATAAATAATAATAATAATTATTATTATTATTATTATTATTATTTAATAATTATTATTATTAGTATCACAATATTTATAATAATAATTATTATTGTTATTAGTATCCTAATATTTATAATAATTATTATTAGTAGTATCACAATTTTATAATAATAATAATTATTATTTTATTAGTATCACAATATTTATAATAATTATTAGTAGTAGTATCACAATATTTATAATAATAATAATTATTATTGTTATTAGTATCAAATATTTATAATAATTATTATTAGTAGTATCACAATATTTATAATAATAATAATTATTATTGTTATTAGTATCACAATATTTATAATAATTATTGTTTTTAATATCACAATATTTATAATAATTATTATTAGTAGTATCACAATATTTATAATAATAATTATTATTGTTATTAGTATCAATAAATATAATAATTATTATTAGTAGTATCAATATTTATAATAATAATTTATTATTGTTATTAGTATCACAATATTTATAATTATTATTATTAGTATCACAATATTTAATAATTATTATTATTAGTATCACAATATTTATGATAATAATTATTATTATTGTTATTAGTATTACAATAATGATAATAATTATTATTATTGTTATTAATATCACAATATTCATAATTATTATTGTTATTAGTATCACAATATTTTTATAAATATTGTAAAATTCAAAAATGATACTTCTATTCAATTACATATATACAGACTCAAGTTCGTAAAGAAACTTGACTCTTATGACGTTGTTTGTGTCTTCATTTATCGTACAAAAAGTTTATCCTGTCACTGAAAGTGACTCTAATCCCGGAATTTGTTTGAATTTCATAGTTGTATTGTCATATCCTGCTATGGCAACAGAAAACACCTTTGAATGAAATTAACAATAAGGCTACTGTAATTGAGAAGCCTTAAAGAAAGAGTGCAGGATTTTATAGATGCTTAGATGGGGCATGTCCATAAAAAAATATTGTGAACCATTGTTCTAACCTGAGGAAGTCAAAAAAAAAAGCAGGCGAATAGCGTCGTTTATCGATTTTCCGCGTTGCCATCATCTTCGTTTTGTTTCGCATACTATACATTCTACAAACACGCAAAATCTTCAAGGTCAAGATTAAAGAGTCTTATTTATTTATTTATTTTATTTAAATAAAGTTTTATCGTCCTCTTGCAAAGAAGATGAATTGTTGTCTTTTAAAAAAGAGCGAAACTTTCGGATTTTTCTACAGGGTAACCCACAAAAAAAAAAAAAACAGGAAATTTTAGTATCTGTCAATATTTCTGAGATGAGGTATTATGTACACAATTTACATTATTCGGACTATTGTCCTCATCTTTGTCGCCATATTTATTACAACGTTTCGGTCCGTCAGTATCTGTCTATATTTGTGAGATGAGGTATTATGTACACTATTTACATTATTCGGACTATTTTCCTCATTTTTGTTGCCATATTTATCACAACGTTTCGGTCGTACGCTCTGGCCTTCTTCAGGTGGTTTTATTTCGCTCACTGGGGTAGACTGAGCTAGTTCCACGTGCTATGTCTAATGGATGTCAGTTATCAGTTATCTCCTGTTAATTCCCCACTCCAAGTTCTCCACCGCCTTAACCAGGTATTTAACTCACACTCTTTGGGTCCTGTCACTGGATCTAACCGGTGCCTTTATCCATTGTGCCATATGTCCTTGAGGACACAAAGAATGTGAGTTCAATACCCAATTTATTAAATTCAGTTTACCGATGCTGAAACTACTTTGCTTTTGTTTCAAATACCTGTAACAAAAATTCCAACAATTAAATAAACTGTACCATTTTTTTTTTTTTTTTTTTTGTGGGTGCACACTGTAGTTAAACAAGTTCCTGTGGACGATTTCGATTCGGTTTAAACAGCAGAGAAGAATTTCTAACGAAATCTATCCGCAAAAGGGTAATAATACCTTTTTTTTCCCTGAGAATAAGAGCAGGCCAATTTGGTAGCAAAATAGACAGATTGCCTTTACAAGACGGGTCGGGTGGTATCTGGGGTAGGATTTTTAGCAACAACACCTAAAACTAAAAAAAAAAAAAACCATGAAGAAGCTCAACACCACCCTTCCCCCGACCAGTAGTTCTTATTAGAAATAAGCAACCACCATCAGATAAACACGTCTATATCCTAAGATAAATAAATTTTAACGTGAAATGTCCGTTATTCTTAAAGAATATCAACTTCTGGTTGAAGTTTCTAGAACCCCGATCCCCACCCTGGAGATGATAATGAGAGGGTAGGGCGATGCTAGAAAGAGGGAGGGGAAAAGAGAGCAAAAGCGGGAGAGAAAATGCACTCAGAAGTAAATAAGCGTAGTATATATATATATATTTTTTTTTACCACTTCTCATATTTCAAATACGACTCTTTCGACCAAAAGCTAAATCTGAAGCCCCCCTCCTTCTTCTCCCATTTTTTTTTTTATTTTTGTGGTTTTTAAAAAGAAAATATATTTATTCATTTTTGTATTCTTATTTATTTTTAACGACTAAATGGATTTGAAGATATGCCAAACTTATTTCTTGGGACGCGAATAAAAACTGAATATAACCCCAACCCAACTCCATTTTATATATAGACATTTGCTTGGCTTAGTTTGGCACAAGGCCATAAAAAAGAGTATCTAGCTACAGACTATAAATATGGACTGGTTTGCGAACGGACTTGCAATCCAACGCTCGATGGTAAGTACAGGCTTTCTATATATAGCGAAAGCGAGGCACTTCGAAGTGGTGTAATGGTTAGCAAGCTTGTCTCGCTAGAACATTTACTACTGGGTAATGAGTTCGATCCTCACTGGCTATTCCCTGCATTCTGCTTATGGCGTACGCAATGAAGAAATTATTTCCTAAGCGTAGCTTAGATGTGACACAAGGCCGAAAAAATTGTGATTACTACTCAGTCGGAATTGAGATTCGAACCCAGAAATGATCGGAAAGCGAGCATTCTAGCCACCAGCCCATCTTATATACATAATACAATACGCCTTACTAGTGCACTAATATATATATTAGTGCACTAGTAAGGCGTATTTTTTTCATTTTTTTTTATTCTATCGTGTTTAGTACATGCTAATTCTTGGGGTGTCTTCAAACTTTTGAACTGTAGTGTATATATATATAGGGGATGGTAAAATTATGATTATATCTACAACTCAAACTTCCATTTTATTAACCTGAGTCCTTTGGCAAGTTATTGCAGTTAACCATTCAGTCAGTTATGCGCTATGCGTAATACACGCTTAGGCGATCATGTATCTTTTGATACATGACTGACGCGGCAGATTTTTTGCCGCAGTAGGTTGCCATTTCTATCCGCGGTAGACATTTGCCATTCAAGACTATAGAACCCGGTTTGTCCTGCTATTTACCTATAGAAGAGGATTCATATCTTTCCCAAGGATATTAGCACGTAAGTGAATGTAATGGATTCGACTGGAATTCGAACTCGGCTCTCCGATTCCTCAATCCGAGCCGCTATCAACTACTCCACCGTAAACTTTCTGCTGAATCAGAGATGACGGTTCTGACTTTGAAGGGGAGGATGACTCAACGAGCGATAGTCATACGGCTGCAAATTTTCAGTAACGTCATTTGGATCAACCCATCCAAATATCTGGAAGGGTTCTAAGCTCAAAGAAAACCGGAAGACCACAAAAAGTGAAACAAGGGAAATGAAAGAAAGATTATGAGAGTTTCGGTAGGTCATCCAAAATTAAAAGCCAGACAAGTGAGGAAGGAATACCGCCTTAATAGTGAACTTTCAGTTGCTACACCCTGCAGAGTATTACAAAAAAAAAAAAAAAAACTTGAACAGGCGTATAGCGGAAAAAAACATTACCCCAAAAACATCGGGATAGAATGATTGATTAATTCGTTTGTTTAACGGCACATCAACCTCTTATGGATCATTTAATACCGAAATTAATTTTCTTGGGAGCTTTGAAGTAATCAAGAGTGTTTCATTAAGACGAATTAACGATAAGGGTGTTTCATTAAGACGGATCAAAGTCAGCAGTAAATAAATCAGTGTTATTGGTGAAAATTTATTTATTTCTCTATTAGACTATATTATTTAAGTCATGGCAATTATGCGTGAAAAATAATATCACCCAAATGTCCGCCAAATCTGAAAGAAAAAGAAAAAAATTATTAGACGCTTAAACTTAATTCACATTTAAAATTGGTGCAAATTATTGGAATACCCTTTAAAAAATATTATGTTATTCTGCTTTCACAGGTGAATACATGGTAGATGATACTGAGCTTTTGTTCATATACATGTTTGTGTGAACATAATTACTAAAGGCGGTGATATGTGTGTTTTATGTTATAGTTTTGTTGAAGTTATATTTTGGAATACAGTTTGATTTCTTTAAGAAATTGTAGGATATTATATGGATTAATATCATGAAAGAAATCTTTCATGTTGATTGGTTGATTTTGTTTAGCGTCATATCAACATCTATGGGTCATTTAATGCCGAAATCTCCATATTTTGTACGTAATTTCACACTTTGAACTACAGATATGTTGTACAAATTTTACCCTTTCAGATTAAACGTATGTTTTTTAGAAATATATTTTGTAGATCATAAAATGTATTCTTGTTAATTTTACTATAAAAATGTATTTTTATATGTCAGCGTTGCATTGGCTGTTATCTTGCTATAAAAATGTATTGTTGCTTATTTCATCATAAAAATGTGCTGTTAATTTTTGTTTCGGGTTTAACAATTTGCCTGTAGCCGGGACCCTAACAGGTGCTACCACAGAGGTTATTATACTTGTATTTTCTACTAGGATGTTGTTAATGGAGTTTAGTATGTTTACCTGTGTCCTACTACTAAATACCTATCTAGACGTCTCACGTTACACCTACCCGTCCATAGCTCAATTAGGACTTATTTAAACACACACACCTTGGGAGGAAATCGATTGAGATATATATATATAGTCAAACCTAGTGAGCCAGACAAAGCTAGCCAGCTTTCCCTGACGATCCGCTTAGGTGAAACCTGGGTAGGTTTGTCTGGCTCACTAGGTTTATCTAGGTCTGCTCTACGATTGTATTGAGCTCTTTTAGTTAGTTCTTTACTCGTATCGGGGTTTTTTCTTTGGGCTTCAAACCTGTATCTGTGCGATTTTTTTCGACAGACTTTCATATTTCTAGCTCTTTCTTTTTTTAAAACCTTTTTTTTCCTTCGAGATTGATTTGATTATTGGCAAATCAAAAATTCGAAGGTTTTTCGAGACGAGTATAGTTACCTATATATATATATATATATATATATATATAATTTTTTAAATTAAAATAATGGCAGTAAAAACTCTACGTGATTAGATTCGGATTTAGTGGATTATCGACAATAGCGGTCCCTTTTAGAGGGTTTAATTTACTTCATATCACAAAAAAAAACTTAGTTAAATCCGTTCTAAGTTCTTCAACCTTACCAAAAAGAAGCCATGATCCTGTATTTTTTTTTCTTTTACTAAAGAAAGAAAACGCCCTTTCTAAGTCCTTTGATGGAAATTTGAGTGCATATATAAAGCAAAACGCCAGTCGGTTTGGCTTCCCTGTTGAGTTGGAACCAAAAGATGTTGATTCTTAGAGAATTTGGGGCAGAACTGAAGGAGTGCTGCGTCTTCGAAAATAAAGCAGGAGTTGCTCTTTTTTTTTTTTTTTTTTTTTTCTTCTCCAAAGACGCTACTGGCTTTTCCTGAGTCTGTCTAATTCTAGGCACAGGCAGACCCCCCTCCCCCACATCATACTACTACTACTACTCTTTTCCTACATCCTCTATTTTCTCCTAATCACTGGGATTATCCAGAAACTGCCTGCAATAGAGAATACGAATAATATTATAAAGTCATACACACGCACACAGAGACATGATTAAGAATCACATACAGTTTGTGCTTCGTAGCTGTCGATTCGGATGTGCATTGAGTGTCTAATGGATATCGACTCAGAATTTGAATTCAGGGAGCCGAGCTCGAATTCCAGTCGTGTTCATTATATTCACTCACGGCCTTTGGAGAAAGGGTATGAATCCATCTCTCGTCCCGGGTTGACAGACTGGATCCTATAGCCTTGGTTGGCAGCCAGTCTACCGCAGAAAAAATCGGTGGTGATACTTTGACATGAATCTACTTTGGTATGCGATCTACGTGTCATGGATCTACTTTGGTATATGGTCTACACCTCTGATCTGTTTTAGATTCTTAGCTGATGTACGTGCTGTTTATCTCTACAATGTTATTAATAGAATTTTTTTTAATAATTTAATTACACACCTACATATATACATATATAACATAGAGAAAATGTGTGTATGTGTGTGTTTTTTTTTAAATATTTTTTACTATATAGATATCATTACAAAAATAAAAATTATACGGTGTAGATATTTTTCCTTGTAGATAACATTCCAAATTAGTACCTAAACGGCAACCGACTGCGAGAAAACCTTCTGCCTCTTGAATCCTGAATCGAAAGAGAACTGATTCACCCACCTATAGGGTTTTTAGAATCCTCCTATAGGTATTCTTAGGATGAATATATAAGTTTTGGGGAATCCTCGTGCATTTTTTTTTTTTTTTTTTTTTTAGAGGCTCACCTTATAGTTTTTTGAGTTTTTTAAAAATTCTAACCATTCCATCACGTCGAAGAGCCCAACTGTAACTTAGATTCGGTACAAGTATGGGTCACTTAGTGAAGCACGAATTCACTATTCAGTCGTAAATGATCTTGAGAGACAAGCTTGTTAACCATTACACCACGTCGAGGTGCCCAAATCGGAAGAGATATGATTGTTCAAGCCTTTAGCACGTATGACACTTATGACTGTTCAAGCCTTTAGCACGTATGACACTTATGATTGATCAAGCCTTTAGCACGTATGACACTTATATGCCTCGGTCCTGGGTATGACGATAGACTACATCCGGCAGAAAGGCCCATGATCGGGAAATTGGAGGTTTTTAGGCACGTAGAATCAACATTTAATTGCCGCTGTTCCCAGCGACACCCTGATCTGGACGGTCCCAACTATGGGCAAATAGCTAACCCTCAAACTGGGGTCAAAACCCTATGAAAGTATAAAAATACATTTTTATAGTAAAAATACCATAGCTTTCATAGTAAAAAATATTACCAGTAATACATTTTTGTAAAAGAAAATACTAATGCTCTCAAGAAAATTAAATTTCGGCATTAAATGACACATAAAGGTGTTGATATGCCGCTAAAGAAAGAAACAAAGAAAATTTGATAACATAGCATTATAGATGTGGAAAGAGCTGGCAAAACTATATTTTAATAGATATTTTATAGGGGTACATTTTTATAGGGATGATTTTATAGGGGGTGGGGTAAATTTTGTATAAGGATGATTTTTTTATAGAGGTAATTTTATTAGGATGATTTTTTTATAGGGTGATTTTCGTAGGGTGATTTTTTTATTTGATTTTTTTATAGGGGTGATTTCTATCATCCGATATTTTCTGCGCTCCCACTGTTACCTTGTCTCACGTGTATTGGATTAACGTTGTCGGATTATGTGCTCATCTGTAGATTAAGCAAATCTCTTTTTAATATAGTAATAAACACATTTTCACTTTTCATTATTAATAAATAACTTACAAGAAAATATATCTACTGTATTAAATTCTTTATTTTGTTTCTTTTCTCTAGGTTGAGACTGATCTGGTCCCTCCTGTTTGATGTTCCTTCCCGAAAAGGCAACAATGTTTACTGCGTGGATTGCGTGGACTTGCCTTTGGTCCATTTCTCATGGTATGGTCATTGAAAAGGTCTTCCGTGACCCATTTGAACACCCCCTGGAACGTATGATCATTCACAAGCACACAGGTGATCTTTACGTCGGAGCTACCAACAACCTCTTCAAACTGTCTCCTGAATTAACTCTACTGGAAAATGCCTACACTGGACCCGCAGACGATAATCCGATGTGCCCACCGCCGCTAATACCTTGCCAGGAGAAAAAAGTAATGACCAATAGTCATAACCAGGGTTTGGTCATTGATTACAAACGTAAGTCAATTGTCGTCTGCTTGACTCTGTTCCATGGCGCATGTCACGTTCGAAAATTATCCAACATTACAATAGTGGACGGTGCACTGTCAAAACCGGTGGTCTCTAACCACAAAAACAGTTCAAGCGTTGTTGTCACTGCTCCGGGCCTGGACGGAGACGCTATCTATGTTGCATCACCTTATAGCAACCATGGTAACAAGCGTTACCGAGATCTCGTGCCGTCGATCAGCAGCCGAGATTTGGAAACACTAGAGTTCACGTACCGTGATACATCCGGCGGAAGTAAAATTGCTGTCCTACCAAAATATCGTACCAAGCATTTTGTGAACCCGATCTACGGTTTTTCACATGGAGACTTTATTTATTTCATCACGACACAACACAAATCCGAAGACACGAATTCACCTTACATTACGAAGATCATCCGGCTGTGTCATCTTGACAAAAGATTTGAATCTTATGTAGAAGTTCCTCTGGAATGCCACGGGCGGCTGCAATATAATCTCGCTCAAGCCGCTTATCTATTTACCAAAAGCGGTAAACTATATGTGACTTACGCCAAAGGAAAACCCCACATGAATATACCAATGCGCGAAACGGCCGTTTGTGTGTTCACTATCAAAGACATCGATGCGAAAATTGAGGAAAACATCCAAGATTGCCATAATGGAATTGGTAAAACTGGGCCAGTATATCTGAGGGAGTCAGTACCCTGTGAAAAGAAGGTCAGTAACAAGATTTTTATATTTCATTATATATTATGTATTGAATCCATTGCTAGGTCAGCTGCTAAGAAAGTTGGTTCACTATGTCGTGCGAAACAATTTTTCTCTCTAGAATCTATCTTACATATCTATAAGTCTACCATTCATCCATGCTTAGAATATTGTGCCTTCTCGGGCTAACGTTCTCCGGTGACATGAAGTGAAAAAACTATATGAAATCCATTGCTAGGTCAGCTGCTAAGAAAGTTGGTTCACTGTGTCATAGGAGACAATTTTTCTCTCCGGAATCTATCTTACATATCTATAAGTCTACCATTCGTCCATGTTTAGAATATTGTGCCTTCTTGGGCTAACGTGACATGAAGTGAAAAGACTATATTGAATCCATTGCTAGGTCAACTGCTAAGAAAGTTGGTTCACTTAAATATATAAAAGTCTACCATTCATCCATGCTTAGAATATTGCTGCCACATATGGTCCGGTGCCCCTTGAGCTCCTTGATAAAATCCAAAGAATCAGCAATATTATTGGTCCTGATATGGCGGCTCGGCTTCAGTCATTTTTCCACCGTCGTAAGATTGCCTCTCTATGCCTTTTTTTATAAATACTTTCATGGTAATTGTTCGGATGAGCTCTTCGCTATAGTACCTAGATTTTTTGAATTTAAGCGCAGTACTAGATGTGAACATATGATCAATTTACAGTTGAGTTGGCTAGATGTAGCCGTAAGTTCTATACTAACAGATTCTTTTCTCGCACTTCTCGCTTGTGGAACTCCTTTCGGGCTTCATGCTTTCCAGCCAACTTTAATCTGCAAAATTTTAAATGCAATGTCAAACGCTATCTACTGTCCTCCTGATTATTCTTCTTTTGTTCCCGCTCATTATTAATGTTTCTGTTTTCTAATTCTTCCATATCCAGTAACGCCTTGTGTCTTAGTGGCTTTACTACATTGCATGGAGTGATACCTATTTTTAAAAATATATATATATATATATATATATATATATATATATATATATTTCAATTAAAAGGTGCAATTATAACTTATAAATTCATGAATCATTCATACAAAAACAAATATAGAGGTTAATGATTTTAAATGGCGAGAATACATCATCGCAAACACATAAATAAATATTTGTTTTTTGTATGAATGATTCATGATATATATATAATATATATATATATATATATTAAACCGTGACTCTTCAGCATATTAGCGATTAAGGCTCTTCATGTCATCCCATACTTTAATATCTGCGAATATCTATGACTATTCCCGAGGAAATTTGTGGAGTGATTTCTCCATTGCCTTTTCTGTTTTTCAATTTAGACATATCTTTACTTTAGATTGGCTACCCTATCAATGCTAAAAGGCTCAGGTGTGCCTTATTACTTTACCAATAGCTGGATTCATGTTTTTCCTAATAATATTGCAAAGAACTCGACGGAAAATAAAGGACGCCGATTCAATTATTCGTGCCGTTTCTACAGAGTATGTCACACGCGCATCTAAAGAGTGAAAGAAAAACTGAATGATGTAAGATAAATGGATGAAACTGAGGCCTGAAAATGGATAGATAGGATAATGATCGAAACAAACGGATGATTAGAAAGAAAGTTGACTGGGGAGACGGACATGTAGATGGGCGAGATTATGAGGCAGGCAAAGAAGCCGTTGCAGACGGACAGATAGATATAAAGATGCCGAGGCAGACGGACAAGTAGATAGAAAGATGGCTAGTTCAACGGACTGATAGAAAGCTGACGGATTGATAGATAGAAAGATGGCGGGACAGGTAGATGGCGAGATTAAGAGGCAGGCGGACTGATAGATAAAGAGATAACGACACAGTTTTATGCCTACATAGAAAGATTCCGAAGTAGAAAGTAACAAGGCAGACAATTTGACAGATAGAAAGATGAGGAGGCGCGCAACTAATGAAGAAAAAGATGACGAGGCAGAAGGACTAATAGGATGATAACAAAACAGACGGACCGGTAGAAAAATGACGAGGCAGATTGATAGATAAAAAAATAACGAGGCAGACGGGTTGATAGAAAGATGAAACTGACGAGCTATTAAAATGATGCGAGACATATACATTGAAAAATAGAAAGTTGAGGCAGACAGGCCGATTGATCGATACAGAGATGACCGACAGACAGATTTTTAGAGAGATTATGAGGCAGACAGACTTATAGATAGTATGTCTGCACTGGCATCTTTCTATTAGAAAGATGCCGAGACAGACAGATTGATAGAAAGATACCGAAACAGACGAACTGGTAGGAAGATAACGGCGAAGCGGACTGATAGGAAGATGCCGAGGCAGATGGATTTATAGATAGAATGATGTCAAAGCAGACGAACTGATAGGAAGATGCGAGGCAGATGGATTGATAGATAGAAAGATGTCGAAGCAGACGAACTGATAGGAAGATGCCGAGGCAGATGGACTGATAGATAGGAAGATGCCGAGGCAGATGGACTGATAGATAGAATGATGTCGAAGCAGACGAACTAATAGGAAGATGCCAATAAATAGAAAATCTCGAAACAGTGGGACTGATAGGTAGAAAGTTGTCGAGGCAGATAGCCTCGGTATTTTATCTGGCTGTTAGATAGAAAAATAACAAGCCAGACGGATAGATAGACAGGATGCGTAGATATTAGTTTATTGACAGAGTGATAGCTAGAACCGAGCTGATTAATACAGAGATTATGATACCAGAAAATTCTTTAACTTGTACTTTCTCATCCTATTTGGCCTTAGCTCTGTTGGCGCACCGAATCTCCACTTGCTACCCCTATATCTCACCACCCTTTCCTTCCTGTCCAAGAGTTTTCCACTACCCCCCCACAAACCATCCCAAAAAAAACGGTAAACTAGTTGACCTAAGGTAAAGCACTTAACGTTTAAAAGAGAGAGAAAAAAACTTTTTTTTCTGTATTTATGAAACAGGTTTTGTTTAATGAGGTTTATTTACGAGCCTTCCTTGTAAGACTTCCTTACCTCAACCCACCCACCCCCAAAACTTTGGATTTACACGGGGAGCCTCGTTTTCGTTTTGTCTGCAAACCTGCTTGCTTTTCTCCCTCCATCATCTACCGCTCATACAGACGCAATGTCAGAATTTATTATGCAAATCAATGTTTTCATAATTAAATTGGCATTAACCGAACAATCCTGGTAAAATTCACAGGAGATATATACAGTGTAACCCGGATATAAGAGAGTTGTCGGGACCGGAGACTAAGTGTCTTATATCCGGGTTTGGTCTATATGTATACATTAACACAGGCTCTAATTTGGGACCAGAGAAAATCTCTTATATCCGGGTTACACTATATATATATATATATATATATATATATATATATATATATATATATATATATATACGCACGCATACACCCAGGTAAGATGAGAACAACTAGAGTACAATTCAACGTTCATAACATTTAATTTAAAAAGGGGCTCAATACAAAGTATAGCAATATTATTTATTTTAGGATATTACCCCAAAAACATGTCAATTGTTTGACCAGAATAAAGCCTACAAACCTTATAGCTCCCACTTTTTTTTCTTTTTTCGTAAAAAAGATATTATATTTTGCGTTTAATCCTAAATAAATAGTTCACTCGCCATTAATTTATAATCGCCTGATGAGACGCATTGATACGCATCGAAAGACTACTGCAATTGTGTAGCGATTTTGACATGTTTTCGGTGTAATATCCTAAAATAAATTTATAACTGTTTATATTTCTGAGATGAGATATTGTAATTATTTATATTGTTCGGTCTTTTATCCCCCGGGCTATGTGTCCTGACACTACGTTCAATACCTGGTCACAGCAGAGGTGAACGAAAACTTGGAGAGTTGAATTAAAGGGAGATAAATGATACTAAAACATCCGGAAGGACTCAAATCTCTTTGGCTCCTGTCACTGGATCTAACCAACGCCTTTATCCACTGTGCCATGTGTCCTTAAAAGTTCAATACCTGTTAAGGCAGTGGAGAATTTGGAGAGGGGAATTAACAAGAGATAAAGATAACTGATAACTGACATCCATTAGACATGGCACGTGGAACTAGAACAGTCTACTCCAGCGAGCGAAATAAAGTGTTCTGTTCGACATTCCTACCACCTGAAGAAGGCCGGAGTGTACAACGGCCGAAACGTTGAGATAAATATGGCAACATAGATGAGTAAAATATTATTATTTCTGAATAAATTATTATTTTATATATTAATATGTGCTCGTTGATATTCTGAAGTTTTTATTGCTTTCCGGAGACCTTTGCTATTATGTAATATGTGATAGATACTAGGAGATAACAGATTGTCGGGATCGAATTCCATCCCAATTTGTTCTAAGAAGAATCGATTTACTTTGACCCTAATATGTACTGTATTCCTTCCAGATTATATACGTAATTAGACTTTCAATTTAGCGTGACACCAGATCATCAGAGAAGTCAGACGCATCAGCGGGTTGACTTGAAAGATAGCCACCTAGCCAACAGGTGCAGATTCGACTGGATGCTAATGTCTGTAAAAAGGTGGCCAAACCAGCTGCGCTTAGAATGTACACGTGTGGGACAACCGATGACAGGAAGATCTATAAGTACCCACCCGAGAGGGTAGGCGCAGAGAATCTCTTACTTTCTCGCAAGAATAATCCACGTTTGGATTACTTGTTTGCCAATATTAACGAAATCCGGAACCGAATAAAAAATACCTTATGTATGAAAGATTACACCTTACTTTTTCCTGGATGAAGGCGTTGGTTAGATCCAGTGTCTAGGCTCAAAGAGTTGTGAGTTCAGTTTCCAGGCTACAGCGGTGGTGAATCAAAAAATTTGGAGAGTTAAGTTAAAAGAAAATAAATGAGACACCCAGAAGAGGCATGGCACGTAGAACTAGAAATAAAGGGTTAGGAATTCCAATCACCTGAAGAAGGCCGGAGCGTACAACGGCCGAAACGTTGTGAATATGGCAATGAAGATGAGAATACCAGTCCGAATAATGTAAATAATCATAATACCTCATCTCATATATATAGACAGATGTTAATCTCATCTTATCACGGTCGCTCTTTCTTCAGGGAATTCCGAACTTAACCATGGAAACCTGGCTAATAAAAGCGTTGGGTCGTTAACTTGGTGACAGAATAAATGCGAGTTCAATCCCTGGGCCGAGTAGTATAGTTTTAGAAACCGGATGAGCAATAAATGAGGCGTACTTGATAAGAACAACACGGAATGAGAAGAATCTAGTGTCGTTGATTGAATAAAGGGTTCGGTTCGAAACTCTGATCGGCAAGCAACTGATGAAGACCGGAGAGTGTAAAGGCCGGTATGTTTTGATAACAACAAAGATGAAAACAATGGTGGATATGAACATTCATTCGTTTTGCTTTTACATATTCACTCTCTCTTTTTCTTTTCTCTTTTATTGGTTTCTCTCTTCTCTCTCTCTCCTCTCCCCTCCTCTGCTCTTCTCACTCTCTCTTCTATTCTCTCTCTCTCTCTCTTTCTCTTCTCTTCTCTCTCTCTCTTTCTCTTCTCTTCTCTCTGTTCTCTCTCTCTCTTTCCCTTCTCTTCTCTCTGTTCTCTCTCTCTCTTCTCTTCTCTTCTCTCTTCTCTTCTCTTCTCTCCTCTCTCTCTCTTTCTCTCCTCTCTCTCTCTTTCTCTCCTCCTCTCTCTCTTTCTCTCCTCTCTCTCTTTCTCTCCTCTCCTCTCCCTCTCTCCTCTCCCTCTCTTCTCTCCTCTCTCTTTCTCTCCTCTCACTTTATCCTCTCTTTCTCTTCTCTCTTTCTTTTCTCTCTCTCTCTTCTCTCTATTCTCTTCTTCTCTCTCTTCTGTTCTGTGTCCTTGAGAACGAAATATAGGGTTCGGTTTGAAATTCCTATCACCTGATGAAGACCGGAGCGTATAATGGCCGAAACATTATGAATATTGCAATGAAGATGAGGATAACAATCCGAATAATGTAAACAAAAATTATTACCCAGAACTTTTTTTTACTTATATTTCTATTACTTTATTTTCATTTTATTTACTTATATTCTTACGAGCGGATCACTCAAATTATATATATATATATATATATATATATATATATATATATAGATATATATATATATATATATAGAGTCCGAAACAGATATAAACACGAGTGTCACGCACACACGCACTTTATTTTTACTTTTTGTCCCCCACCCCCAACGTTTCTATTTCACCCACTCTGGTTCTGTTTCCATTTTTCTTACCTCTGCTAGCCACATTTTCTTTTTCAACATTCAACACCCTTATTTTTCCCATTTGTAACTTCTCTATCGTACTACTTATGTCGATAAAATTGAAAAAACACTACCCTTTTATTTTTCTCCTTCCCACCCTTTTCCAGCCACCCGCCGAAACTCTCACTCCCTTCCACCTTTCTACTTTCTACCTGTACTGTCCCACCCCGGTAAGTAAGAAGGGTGCACAAAAAACAGATGGTGGATTTGGGCTTGTTCGCTATTTAGAAGAGTTCATCCCCAACTTCAGATGTGGGCATTTGTATGGACGTTATGCCTTTATCTATCTATCTATCTATATATATATATATATATATATATATATATATATATATATATATATATATATATAAATCATACTTATTATAAAACCCAGGTTGTGTGTGTGTCTGTTCGTTTATATATTGGATCGGATTTCCTACATTTTTCAACCGATTTCAACAAAACTTCACAGGACTACGTAAAATTACCTTGCGGTGGTTCTGACAGTGCCAAAAATTGGAAAAACACAATTGTTTTTGCATGAAATCAATTTGAAAACACGATTAAGAGACATCGCTATCGCGAGAATGAAAGGAGGACAACTCATATCGAGTTATACTTATTATAAAACCCAGGTTGTGTGTGTGTGTGTGTTCGTTTATATATTGGATCGGATTTCCTACATTTTTCAACCGATTTCAACAAAACTTCACTTTTTTTTGGCAGGTCGTGTTTCTTATTGTCTTGCACACTTTTTTCTTTATTTTTACATTCAGAATGCTTTAAAAATTCCATTTACAAGACAATTGTTTCTAATAAAATTCTATTCAATCGATAGACTCATAACGATTGAAAACAATGTTTTTGTTTGAGTTTGGGTTTGACCAATTCGTAAAAAAAAAAAAAAATTAAGACATGCGTGTCCGTCAACCTTAAACAATAATCTTTGTCAATTTTATTTTCCATCTTTATGATGGTCGATACTTGATCTATCTCTTACTGTTACATCCCCGGGCAACGCCGGGCTCTACTGCTAGTATATATATATGTATATATATAGTTTATGCAAAACTAGGTAATCCGTATGGGTAGACCCAAGGAGGATGATATCCGGAGAGCTCAATGTAAATTCACAGCAAATATGTTTGTATAAAAAACAGACCAGTTTAGGTTCATGTAATAAATTATTTCACCACAGCCCTTTTAAAGGACTCTGGATCATCAGACTTTACTTCAAAGGTTGAAATGAAAAAAAAAAAAAAAAAAATTTTTTTTATTTTTTTACCTTGAAGTAAAGTCTGATGATTCAGAGCCCTTTAAAAGGGCTGTGGTGAAATAATTTATTACATGGAACCTTAAACTGGTCTGCTTTTTATTCAAACAAATATATATATATATATATATGTGTGTGTGTGTGTGTGTGTGTGTGTGTTGATATCGTAGGAAAGAACTGTTAGATTGATGATCAGATGTTCTTTAGTTATTTTGTTTTTATTTTATTTTTAAAAACAATGCTCGATACAGTAATAGTCTAAATTATAATTATTTTTTTAAAAATATGACTCCATCGCTACACAGAAATTACTATGTTTCGAAACTGGTCGTCCGTATTCAAGTTTAATTTCAGTATTAAACCTTAACTGTTGGGTAACTGTTTTCATATAACAAATACCCCGACTTTCATGAAAGCAGAGACCCTTTAATAATGAAAAACTAACCCCAGATTACACCTCCATTTCAAAACTATAAATGAGTAAAACATTTCATTGCTTAGTTATTCCAAACATCGCTTGAGGATGAAATTGTCATTCAACAGTTAAGGTTTAATATTGAAATAAAACTTGAATACGGATGACCAGTTTCGAAACATAGTAATTTCTGTGTCGCGATGGAATCATATGATTTAAAAATAATTATAATATATAGATAGATAGAAATGTAAATGGAAGACTGAAAACAGTCTCACCTAAAAGGTATTGACAGCAAAAAAGTGTCCAATACAAAATTCTAAATCGTAAAGCTAAGATATTTAAAAAAAAAAAAAGGCTAAGATACCAACCAAACTCGAAACCCCCAAAAAATTACAACCTAACGATGAGAACATGAAGTTTTCGAAAGTACTTGCTTCTCTAAAAATAAACCAGATCCATCTAACAACAATTTTATACATAAGGATTACGTCACTCAATGCATTGTTAGTTAATGTTTATATTAAATCTGTTAGCGAAGAGAATGCGCCATTAATTACATTAATATTACCAAATGATTCATTGTATGATTACCTCTTTATAATATATATATATATATATATATATATATATATATATATATATAGTATATAATTGTATATACGGAATGAATTCCAATACCCAACAATTACTATTCTTAAAAGCGTGCTCAATACAAAGTAGAGTAGATATAATTATTTTTTATAAAAAAAAAAGATTTATAACATAAATATGTTATAAAATCACTACAGTAGTGATTTTATAACATATTTATGTTATAAATTATAACATATTTATGTTATAAATTTTTTATAAAAATAATTATATATATATATATATATATGCATTCAGTCAGCATATTGTGTCCATGTTCATAGTTAATATGCATTTTGAAAATAAAACGTTCTATAATACTAAATATATACATATAACAACCTATTTCCAGTTAACAGTTAATATATTTCATCCTTGAAAATGGCTAAATGTATAGCCGAAAGCGCTTGGAAAAATAAAACATTTAGGCAGTTTTTGTATAATTTATCTACTGAAAAGGAAAAACTTGTAAGATCACATGAGAAATTATATAAAAAAACTTAATCAAAGCACCTTGTCTGTCATATTTAATGAAACTTGCATATATATATATATATATATATATATATATATATTTATAGATTGGATTTTAAAATTGCCAGTTTTTTTTTTAATATTAAATTTTATCATATAATTTTATAATTATTAGTTAGTATAAATTATTTTTAATATTACACGTATTTAAAGATCTGAATAGCTATTATAGCAGGATTTCGTTGTCAAGCTTTTTGAATCTTTCTATACTTCGTTTTTTTGATTGGTTATTCTAGCTTTTGTAACAATGTTTCCCCCTAATTGTAGGATCGTTAAATAATCTGAAACTTTTAAAACCATTTATTTTATTTTCAACATCATCACTTGATAAGACACAGAGTGTGTTGAAACAAAATGGCTATTTTTGTAGTGATTTTATAACATACTTATGTTATAATTTTTTTATAAAAAATAATTATATATATATATATATATATGGTGTCCATAAAGTCGATTTACAAAAGCAAATGGTCATATACGTGGAAATTGTTACAAAATGAGGAAAACTAATTTAATCCACCTCTATAGGGCCACCATTAATTGCACAAAGCACATCTAGACGGTTCTCGATTTCTTGCCATGTTTACTGTAGCGTAGCAATGGTCACAAGGGCATCAACGATCTCTTGCTTTGTTCGATATATTTTAATATAACGCCATAGAAAGAAGTCCAAGGGAGTGATATCTGGTGAATGAGATGGCCAGAGAATTGGGCCATGCTTTCCAATCCACCAGTCTGGAAATGTTAGGGGTTCATTTAACAGTACCTCTTTCATCAACAGGGTACCCTGAAATACACAAATGCAATGTGATGAAAAGCTTTGATAACTACTGAGTACATAGAATAAATCTGATTAAGATATCTCATCAATTGCTTTTTTAATATATTTTTTTTTGTATGAGTATGGACAACATAAATTGTATATATATGGACAACATATATATATATATATATATATATATATATATATATAAATGATACATTGTAATATAAATTGAACAGCACCACATATTTGATTTATAAGAACTGATCCTACCTGCAAATTTTCGGGATAACAACTGAGACATTACTCTATTTATTGAACAATTTAGTCCATGCCACATTGACTGATAAACTCCTACAACAAAATTCTGAAATTGTCACAGTAGTAAAACACGCTGCACGCTCCAAAAGTTCGTTAACAATAACAAATTTCAAAGAAAACATTTCGATTCGCATTTAATTTTTTCGTCTCGGATGCTACCTGAATTTTACCAAAAAACAAAATAATTTCCATGCCTGAAGATGACTGAATGAACAGTTGAAAGTACTTGCGTTTTAAAGAAAGACCTTATACAGCTTTTAGTTTTTAAAAACAAGGTTCATAACATTCATCGAGTGATTTGTAGGTTAATGCACCTTTAAAATTTTGTTTGCGAAGGGATTTCGCCATTTTATATCATTAACTTTACTAATCTACTTTTTGTCTGAATGATTCATTGTAATATATAGATATAGGGTGTATCAAAAATACTTTTACAAATTGGGCGGAGGGCGGGTTCCTCACACCAAAACAAGTTAAAAGTCCATATAATCATATATCCGCAAATCCTTCGTTTTTGAGTTAAGTTTAAAGAAAGTTTACGGTAGAATCAGGAACCCTCTCCTAAAATTTGTAAAAGTATTTTGGAATTGTATCTTGGATTGTACATTTAATAACGTCCACAGCAAACTTTAATCTTAATAGCTCAAAAACGATGGATTTGCGGACATTATTTATATGGATTTTTGAAAAATAACTGTTGCTCCCAGATTCACCTTGACCCGGGGTGGTAGCACCTGTTAGGGTCGCAGCTATGGGCAAATATTGATCCCCCCTCCAGAACAAAAGCAAAACACTATGAAAGTATAAAAATACATTTTTATATAAAAAATTAACAACAATACACTTTATCTTTAGTTGAAGCCCTAAAATTGTTCAAAATATTTAGATTTTGCCATTAAATAACCCATACAGGTGTTGATATGTCGTTAAATAAAATCAACCAAATAACCAACATGAAAGAACTCTTTCATGACATTAATCCATATAATATTCTATAATTTCTTAAAGAAATCAAACTCTTTTCCAAAATATAACTTCAACAACATAAAACACACATATCACTGCCTCTAGTAATTATGTCCACACAAACATGTATATGTACAAAAACTGAGTATTATCTACCATGTATTCAATTGTGAAAGCAGAATAACATATATCATATTATTATTACTTCAAATCTCCCAAGAAGCCGTAGTCAGATGTGAAACAATGAAATCAGGCATGACTGATCATGTATGGATGGAAAGTGGTTAGTCATCAGCTGGAGGACACAACGGCCGAAACGTTGTGAGGAAAACAACAAAGATGAGGACAACAGTCCGAATATAAATAATGTAAATAAGTATATATTAGCGTAAAAGGAAAAGAGCAAATAATTCCAGGTTTATTAATTGCTAATTAACTTTTCCCTCGACCTGTCAGCCTTGTGTATTGTCACTCGTTGTGGCATGAAAGAGACTATAGTTTAATTAATAGCAAATAATAATAATAATATAGCTTAATATTAATTAACATTTGCAACTAATTATGTTATAAATTCTATGAAGAGGAAATGAGTTGATGACGAGCGGAAATGAGAGAAGGCAGCTGCTCCTCACTTAACGACCGTCCCGGACTTACGACTAACTATAAAACATTTTATGTTTACTCTTCAATACACTTACAGTATAGAAACCGAAGTCATGTATAGAATATAGAACTGATTTTCGAATTTATTTATTACGTTTACAGTCTTCAGTACAATACAGAATACAAACTGAAGTAATGTACAGAATAAAGAGCCGATTTTCGTTTTTTGGGGGGATTTTTTTTATTATTATGTCTACTTTTCAATACACTACTGTGTTAAAATTTAGAAATTAATTAAATGTTACAAATGGTGCGAAATGGCATTAAGGTTATCTGTCACGAGCTGACACAAAAGCCCATTACACGCGAAATATAAATGAAATAGCGATCAGTTATTTCTTCTTTAGCGACCGTAAAATATATTTTGAATACTACTATCTTTCGAAAAAAAACAAAAAACTTTTGGATGATTAATGAATTTTTACAAAAATTGTTTTCATTTTTTTAATTTTAATTAGAATAATTTATAAACATTAAAATCTTTTAAAATTTTATGTTAATTTTAGCGGTCAAGGATATGTTTCTTAGCAAAAACTATATCTACTAATCATCAATGTAAAGCCTCGCTACAATCCACCTGTATTTTAAGAATTTTGAATTTTTTGTGTGTAAAAACAAGTGTATATACACGACATAATCAGAGAATAAAAACGGTAACTGCAGTGAATTTAAAATTTATAGATAATTTTCTAACATTTTCTCAACAAGTAAGTCAAATTATAAAACCAAAGTTCCTAAAATTTAATAAAATATTAGAATGCTTAAAATATTTTAAAGATTATTATGTTATATTAGTTTTAGTCTTCGTATTTTTTTCAATAAAAAAACCGATTCGTAATTTTACACTCTAAAATATTGTAGTGTGGGTGGATGTAGTACTGGGGAAATAATTTCCGAAGTCCGGCACTCAGATTATTTTGAGCCACAACCCCCACCCACTTTCCCGGTCGTAAAAGAAGATGCTGGTACAAACAAACTCGATCTAGCGTGTCTTCGAAAACTGTAAGCGTGTCTGTCTGGTAGGGTTGTGATATATTAAATATCATTTTTCTATTTAGTCTTTGTATTTTTTTTTGTGACAAATATTTATGCATGTCATAATACGATACTTGACGTTCCCAAAACTTCGTAAGACCCGCCCTCTCTTTTAGCATCAAGCACCGACTGTCGCCCAGCCTTGAACTCACGGATCCAGTTGTAAATTGTTGCGTGAGGTGGTCAGGGATCTCCATTAGCTTCTTGCAACTGATGAACTGATAAATATCTGAAGGACGTTGGCGTGCAACTGGGAGACGAAGTTGTGTATTTAAAGAAGATATTCCATGACACAATTCCGAATTACATTGGAACGGTTCCCTTCGAGTATATTCCGAAGCCGATTTAACTGTTGAATAGGATCAATGCATTGGGTTTGTCGGAAATTTTCCTGATTATTTTCGTTTCCTTACGAATCTTCCGCGTCATTGCTGCCACAGTTGCATGCGCAGAGCGTTCTTTTAATCACTTAAAACGAACAATCAACGCAAAACAATGCTTCAAGACCGCCTTACTAACTTAGCAACCATTCTGATCGAGTGTGATTTGGCACGAGAATTAGACTTTGAGGAACTCCTCGCACATTTTGCTTCAATGAAAGTCCGAAAAATGCATTTTTAAGCTGTTTTTGGAATTAGTTTTAGTCTTCGTATTTTTTTCAATAAAAAAAACGATTCGTAATTTTACACTCTACTTTTCGTAAAGAAGCCCCCCACCCCCTAAACCCCCTAAAGGTATTTTCTTGGGGCCCTTCGGTGTTTCGATGCCCGGCACATTTGTGTCGGCTGTCCCTAACCCACCACGCCGCCATTGTGTGTAAAAAGTGTTTACGTTGTATTCGTCATGTAATTTTATTTCCGTTATCTCCTCCTTGCATAAATTTCTCAATCATCGGGCTCCCGATACATATGTCAACAGCTAAACAAAAACACCCACCTCCGTCTAAAAAAAAATGCTTTTCTGTGATATTTTAACTAAAAGTAAGTAATATTTGTTTCTACTCAGATTAAGTAACTTTAAATCAGATAATTTTTCTCAAGTAACGTTTCAGAAACGTATATTTTATTTTTAAATAAAGTATAAATAAATAAACTATATTTTATTTTTGAAAGCTCTTCTTTAATAAAGAGAATTATGTTGTGTTGACAGATTTGTCAATTTGGACGATTTTAACGATTTTGCTTATAATAAAAAAATAATTCCATTCAATTTAAATACGGTTTAAAATACAGCACAGTACTTTGGGTGCTGGAAATATTAAAATTGATTTATTAGCTTGGAATTAAATCTAAAATAAAAGATTCAAGAAAGATTTTTACACTTTAATACTAATTTTAAACCTTAGGTATCGTTTTTCAGGTACCCATATATATATATATTTGGTTGGATAGATGTGAGTTTGTGACCCTGGGTTTCACGCTTTAGCGATCGCCAGTTTCTGACGATCGCTAAAGCGTGAAACCCAGGGTCACAAACTCACATCTATCCAACCAAATATGTTAGCGCTTTCTGATATTGAGCGCTTAATAAGTACCACATATATAATATATAAATAATTATACATACTTATATTTATTTTATATTTATATTTATAGAATATATATATATATATATATATATATATATATATATATATATATATATATATATATATATATATATATATATATATATATATATATATATATATATATATATATATATATATATATATATATATATATATATATATATATATATATATATATAGAATATATATATATATATATATATATATATATATATATATATATATATATATATATATATATATATAGAATATATATATATATATATATATATATATAATATATATATATATATATATTTGTGTGTATTGATGTAATAGGAAATAAACAGTTAGACTGATGATCCAAAAAGTTTAATATTTTTGTTTTTATTTTTAAATGACGGTGCTTGATCAAGAAGTAGAGCTTTTCATATATATATATATATATATATATATATAGACAAGAGGAAAAAGTATTCTTAGTCGACACGTTTTGTTCTCTAAGGGACTTTATCAAGGCAAATGTAGGATTTATTTTGTTGTACATGTTTATATACATGAGCAAAGATGTCATTAGTTTATCAAATTTGATGACGTTCATGAATATTCATCCGGTGGTTGAAAGATCAGGCAAAACATATGGAGGACACAAAGTGTTATAATTCAAAGTCTTGTAAAACAAAAGTATGCGAGTTATTACTCGCATACTTTTGTATCAAGAAATATAATAAATGAAAATTTGTATAAATTGTGATGGAATTGTTATGGTTTGGAATGAACGTACGTGCTGTATTTCTTCAAAAACTACTTGGTACGTCGTCCCCATGAATTTAAGCGTACAACTAGATTGGCAATTAGGTCTCATCATTTTACAGTTGGAATAGCTAGATGTAACCGTAAGTTCTATTCTAATAATTTCTTTTCTTGCCTGTGGAACTCACTGCTTCCTTGCCATCTACAATCTTCAAAAATTTAAATGCAGCATCAATCGCCATTTTGTAACTTCTTGATTCCCGTTCCTTTATTGTGCTTTCTGCTCGCTAGTCTTGTTTCTTTGACCTTCAAGAACCCATTGCGTCTTAGTGGCATTATCGCCTTGCTTGGGGTGAAAAGACATAGACGGAAACAAAAATCATGGCAAAAATTTACGTGTTGATGGAATATTAAAACCGAAAATGGAGGGATAAAAGACTGGGAAAGATTTCGGAATGTTTCTCTTTGAAATTTTGAAACACTTTTTTCTGATTTTTATTTGATACTATGGAGAGCGAGCCGTTCCCTTGTCTGTCTGTCTTGGAAAGGCTTACCCTTTTTCTCTCTGTGAGCTTATTCTGTTTTTTAAATCTCTTAAAATTAAGAAAGAAAGAAAAAAAAGAGAACAAAAAGAAGAGGAAGGAGATCGAGAAAGAAAAAGAATAAAAAGAAAGAAAATCGAGGAGGATCGAGAACGAAAGAAATGGAGAAAGAAAAATAGAGAAAGAAAAATAAGGAAAGAAAACAAAGAAAATCGAGAAAGAGGAAGATAGAGAAAGAAAGGAAATCGAAAAAGAAAGAAGAGAAAAATAGAAAGAAAAAAGAAAATCGAGAAAAAAAGAAAGTGAAAAAATCGAGAAATGAAGATAAAGAAAGAATAGAGAAAGAAAGAAAACCAAGAAAATCGAAAGAGAAAGAAAATATAGAAAAAAGATAGAGAAAGAATGAAATTGAAAAAAGAAAAAGAAAATCGAGAAAAGAGAAAGAAGGAAAAGTGAATAAAAGAAAGAAAATCGAAAAAGGACAGAAAAAATAAAATCGAGAAAGAAAGAAAGTGAAAGAAAATCGAGAAAGAAAGAGAGAAGAGAATGAAAGAAAGAAAATTAAAATAGAAGAGAAAGAAAGAAAATCGAGAAAAAAAAAAGAAAAAGAAAATGGAGAATGAAAGAAAATCGAGATCATTTGGTCCTTTCGTCAAATCTTGTGAAATGAGTGGAACCGAAAACTTTTCCACATCGTCTCACATCGATATGAATGAGAGAAGTGATATGTGTGTGTGTTTGGGAATGGGGGGGTGGGGAATTGATTGAAACAGCTAAATAGATATTATGAGACTAAGATAGATAAATAGATATGGGCCGGTGGAAACGTTTAGATGTAAAACAAGAAGTCGGTTCGGCAAGCCAAAAAAAAAACAAAAAAAATAAGTCAGCAAAATGTATTTTCTTTCGGTTTCTTGTACACATGTCCGATCCTTCATCTTAGAGAAGGTCTGGAACATTCTCTAAACTTCTCCTTTCCTCTTCTATCCGTCTTTTCTTTTTTTTCTTCTTCTTCTTTCCACCCCGACAAGGAGGCCAGGGGCTTAAGGGCTTCGATTTCTCTTTGACCCCATGATTAGCCAACTAGTCGCTTGAATATTCTTTTAAGAAACATTTTCTTTCGTTACCGAGTTCAAATTTCACAAGGAGTTTTTTTTTTTTTTTTTTTTTGTGAGGTGCTGCGATTTGTTTTAATAGATTCTTTTCTTTCACATCTAACGCTCCCCCCAGAAATACCCCACACCTCCCAGCGACAAGCCTCAGGTTTTTTTTGGGTTTTTTTTTTTTTTTTTTTTTCGGGTGTGGGTGAAGAGTTGTTGTTGCAGCGGCGTTCATCTTTGGTGGGGAATTTCAGAAGCTTTATCTTACGCGTGGAATGCTTGGACGGCACGATGGCGGGAGGGAGGGAGGTATAAGGGGAGTGACAGAGAGGAGCATTACAGATATAGAGAAAGGAATAAGGAAAAAATGAGACCTCCCCCCCCCAATAAAAGAGGGGAGGTTAGAAAGAGAAGGGGATAGGAAAGAAGGGAGCATGAGTGATTGAAGGAAAACAGAAGGATAAGAAAAATGTTGCAAAGAAAGGAAGAGAAAATGACAAGTTAAAATCGGGAAAGAAAGAGAAGAGAAAGTATCGAGAAAGAAAGAAGAGAAAGAAAATCGATAAATAAAAGAGAAAAGAAAAAAAAGAAAATCGAGAAAGAAAGAAAAAAATCAACAAAGAAAAAAAGAGAAAATCGATAATGGAACAAAGAAAAAAAGAAAATCGAAAATGAAGGAAAGAAAAAATCGAGAACGGAAGAGAAGTGAAAGAAAGAGAAAGAAAGAAAGAAAATTGAGAAAGAAAAAAAGAAAATCGAGAATAAAGAGAAAGAGAATGAAAGAAAATTGAGAAAGAAAGAAAAAAAGAAAATCGAGAATAAAGAGAAAGAAAATTGAGAAAGAAAGAAAAAAAGAAAATCGAGAATAAAAAGAAAGAGAAAGAAAATTGAGAAAGAAAGAAAAAAAGAAAATTGAGAATAAAGAGAAAGAAAGAGAATGAAAAAAATTAAGAAAGAAAAAAAGAAAATCGAGAATAAAAAGAAAGAAAATCGAGAAAGAAAGAAAAAAAGAAAATCGAGAAAGAAAGAAAAAAAGAAAATCGAGAAAGAAAGAAAAAAAGTAAATCGAGAAAGAAAGAAAAAAGAAAATCGAGAAAGAAAGAAGAAAAGAAAATCGAGAATAAAAAGAAAGAAAGAAAGAGCTGAGAAATAAAATCGAGAAAGGAAGGCAATAAAAAGAAAATCTAAAGTAACAAAGAAAGAAAACTGAGAATGAAAAAGAAGAGAAAAAATGGATAGGAAAAAGAAAGAGAAAGAAAATCGTGAATTGAAGAAAAAAAACGGAGCGGAAAGAAAGTTGAAAGGAAAAAAGCTGTAAAGAAAGAAAACCAAATTCAAGAAGAGAAAAAGAAACCGAAGGGAGAAAGTAAAGAAAAACCAAAACGAATGAATTCGAATGAAAATAATGAAAAATGATTCGGATTTGAAAGACACGAGTGACGTCAAAAAGAAAAAGATAAGAAAGGCGACAAAAAAGGTTTAAACAGAAAAGACATACGGAGAAAGGAAATGAAAGAATGAATTTTGAAAGGAATGAAAGAAAAAAAAACAACAGTGGGAAAGGAGAAAAAATGTAAATGGAGAAAGGAAGGAAGCAAGTTGGGAGAAAAAGAGAGAGAAAAAATAAGACGAACGATGAAGAGAAGATGAAGGCGAAAAACGATGAATGAATTCTAGAAAAAGAAAAAACGTGATGAAAAACCAACAAAAAGAAAAGGCTGAGAAAGACAAAACGAAAACGGTTGAGAAATAAAAGACAGAAAAAAGTTTAGGAAAGAAAACGAAAAAGACGAAAGAAAAAGAAAGAAAGCCTAAAGAGGAAAAAAAAAAAAATTTCGGAGAAGAAAGAAAAGAGAAATTGAGTAAAGAAAGAAAAAACCCTAATTTTCCTTCTGAACTATCTTCATTCTTTCTTTTTCTCTTCCACAACAATGAATGAAACATGCAAATCGCAAGACAAAACAAATAAATTGACGAAGAAACATAGAAAAAAAGGAGAAAGAGAGAGACAGAAAGATAGCAAAAAGAAGAAAGAAAGAAAGAGACAGAAAAATAGCAAAAAGGAGGGAGGCAGAAGGACAGCAAAAAGAAGAAAGAAAGAGGTAGAAAGATAGCAAAAAGAAAGAAAAAGAAAGAAAAAAGAAAGAAAGAAAGCAAAAAAGGAGAAGAGAGAGACAGAAAGAGAGATAGCAAAAAGAAAGAAAGAAAAAAAGATAAAAGGAAAAAAGAGAGAAAAGAAAGATAAAAAGAAAGATAGTGCAAAAAGGAGAAAGAAAAAAGAAAGATAGCAAAAGGAGAAAGAGAGAGACAGAAAGATAGCAAAAGGAGAAAGAAAAGATAGCAAAAGGGAAAAGAAAGAAAGGGAAAAACAGGAAAAGAAAGAGACAGAAAGATAAAAAGGAGAAAGAAAGATAGCAAAAGGAGAAAGAAAGATAGACAAAAAGGAGAAAGAGAGAGACAGAAAGATAAAAAAAGGAAAAGAAAAAGCAAAAAGGAGAAAGAAAGATAGCAAAAAGGAGAAAAGAGAGAGACAGAAAGATAGCAAAAAAGGAGAAAGAAAGATAAAAAAGGGAGAAAGAAAGATAGCAAAAAGAAAGAGAAAAAAAGGAGAAAAAAGGAAAAAAGGGAAAAAGGAAAAAAAGAAAAAAAGGAGAAAGAAAGATAGCAAAAAGGAGAAAGAGAGAGACAGAAAGATAGCAAAAAAGGAGAAAGAAAGATAGCAAAAGGGAGAAAGAGAGAGACAAAAAAGGAGAAAAGAAAGATAGCAAAAGGAGAAAGAAAGATAGCAAAAGGAGAAAGAGAGAGACAGAAAGATAGCAAAAAAATAGCAAAAAGGAGAAAAAGAAAGATAGCAAAAAGGAGGAGACAAGATAGAAAAGAGATAGAAAGATAGCAAAAAGGAGAAAGAAAGATAGCAAAAAAGGAGAAAGAAAGATAGCAAAAAGAAAGAGAGAAAAAAAAGAGAAAGAAAGACAGAAAGATAGCAAAAGGAGAAAGAAAGATAGCAAAAAGGGAGAAAGAAGAAAATAGAAAGAAAAAAAAGAAAAAACAAAAGCAAAAGGAGAAAGAGAGAGACAGAAAGATAGCAAAAGGAGAAAGAAAGATAGCAAAAGAAGAAAGAAAGATAGCAAAAAAAGGAAAAAGAGAGAGAAAGAAAGATAGCAAAAAGGAGAAAGAAAGATAGCAAAAAAGGAGAAAAGAGAGACAGAAAGATAGCAAAATAGAAAGAAAAAAGATAACAAAGGATAAGAAAAAGGATAGCAAAAAAGGAAAGAGAGAGACAGAAAGATAGCAAAAAGGAAAAGAAAGAAAAGAAAGATAGCAAAAGAAAGAAAGATAGCAAAGGAGAAAAGAAAGATAGCAAAAAGGAGAAAGAGAGAAAGAAAGATAGCAAAAAGAGAAAAAGAAAAAGAGCAAAAGGAGAAAGAAAGATAGCAAAAAGGAAAAGAATGAAAAGAAGCAAAAAGGAGGGGAAAAGGAGCAAAAAAAGGAAAAAGAGAAAGAAACAGAAAGATAAAAAGAAAAAGAAAGATAGCAAAAGAAAAAAAAGAAAGATAGCAAAAGGAGAAAAGAGAGAGAAAGAAAGATAGCAAAAGGATAGAAAGAAAAAGGAGGAGAAAAGATAAAAAAAAAAGGAGGGAAAGAAAGAAAAAAAGAGAAAAGATAGAAAAAGGATAGCAAAAGGAGAAAGAGAGAAAGAAAGAAAAGAAAGATAGCAAAAGGAGAAAGAAGACAAAAGAAAGAAAGATAGCAAAAAAGAAAAGAGAGAGAAAGAAAGATAGAAAAAGAAGAAAGAAAGAGGTAGAAAAGGAGGGAGACAGGAAAAAAGATAGCAAAAAAGAAAGAAAAGGTAAAGATAGAAAAAGGAGAAAAGAGAGAGAAAGATAGCAAAAAAAGAGAAATAGAGAGAAAAAGATAGCAAAAAGGAGAAAGAAAGAAAAAAAGGAGAAAGAAAGAGGTAGAAAGATAGCAAAAAAGAAAGAAAGAGAAAAGGAAGAAAGATAGCAAAAGGAGAAAGAGAGAGAAAGAAAGATAGCAAAAAAAGGAGAAGAAAGAAAGAAAAAAAAGAAAAAGATAGCAAAAAGGAGAAAGAGAGAGACAGAAAGATAGCAAAAAGGAGAAAGAAAAAAGTTAGCAAAAAGGAGAAAGAGAGAGAAAGAAAGATAGCAAAAAGGAGAAAGAAAAAAAGAGAAAGAAAAGATAGCAAAAGGAGAAAGAAAGATAGAAAAAGGAGAAAGAAAAAGGAGAAAGAAAGATAGCAAAAGGAGAAAGAAAGATAGAGAGAAAGAAAAAGCAAAAAGGAGAAAGAAAGATAGCAAAAAGGAGAAAGAAAGATAGAAAAGATAGAAAAAGAAAGATAGCAAAAAGAAAAGAAAGATAGCAAAAAAGGAGAAAGAAAGATAGCAAAAGGAGAAAGAGAGAGAAAGAAAAAGATAGCAAAAAGGAGAAAGAAAGAAGAAAAAAAGGAAAAGAAAGATAGCAAAAGAAAAGAAAGATAGAAAAAGAAAAGATAGAAAAAAGGGAGAGAGAAAAAGAGAGCAAAAGGAGAAAGAAAGATAGCAAAAGGAGAGAAAGAAAGATAGCAAAAAGGAGAAAGAAAGATAGCAAAAAAAGAGAAGAAAGAAAGATAGCAAAAAGGAGAAAGAGAGAGACAGAAAGATAGCAAAAGGAGAAAGAAAGAGATAGCAAAAGGAGAAAGAAAGATAGCAAAAGGAAAAGAGAGAGACAAAAGATAGCAAAAAGGAGAAAAGAAAGATAGCAAAAGGAAAAAAGGAGAAAGAGAGAGAAAGAAAGATAGCAAAAGGAGAAAGAAAGAAAAAAAGGAGAAAGAGAGAGAAAAATAGAAAGATAGCAAAAAAAAAAGAGAGAAAGAAAGATAGCAAAAAAAAAAAGAAAAAGAGAAAGAAAGATAGCAAAAAGGAGAAAGAGAGAGACAGAAAGATAGCAAAAGAAAGGATAGAAAAGGGAGAAAAGAAAGATAGCAAAAGGAGAAAGAAAGAGAAAAAGGAGAAAGAAAAAAAGATAGCAAAAAGGAGAAAGAAAGATAGCAAAAAGGAGAAAGAAGAGATAGAAAGATAGCAAAAAGGAGAAAGAAAGATAGCAAAAAGGAGAAAGAGAGAGACAGAAAGATAGCAAAAAAGAGATAGAAAGATAGCAAAAAGGAGGGAGACAGAAAGATAGCAAAAAGGAGGGAGGCAGAAAGATAGCAAAAAGAAGAAAGAAAGATAGAAAAAGAAAGAGAGAGAAAGAAAAAAAGGAAAAGATAGAGAAAGGAGAAAGAAAAGAAAAAGAGAAAGAAAGATAAGGAGAAAAGAAAGATAGCAAAAGGAGAAAGAGAGAGACAGAAAGATAGCAAAAGGAGAAAAGAAAGATAGCAAAAAGGAGAAAGAGAGAGAAAGAAAGATAGCAAAAAGGAGAAAGAAAGATAGCAAAAAGGAGAAAGAAAGAGACAGAAAGATAGCAAAAAGGAGAAAGAAAGATAGCAAAAAGGAGAAAGAGAGAGAAAGAAAGATAGCAAAAAGGAGAAAGAAAGATAGCAAAAAGGAGAAAGAAAGATAGCAAAAAGGAGAAAGAGAAAGAAAGAGAAAAGGAGAAAGAAAGATAAAAAGGAGAAAGAGAGAGACAGAAAGATAGCAAAAGGAGAAAAGAAAGATAGAAAGGAAAAAAAGATAAAAGGAGAAAGAAAGATAGCAAAAAAGGAGGGAGAAGATAGAAAGATAGCAAAAAAGGAGGAGAGGCAGAAAAAAAAGATAGCAAAAGGAGGAGACAGAAAGAAAGAAAAAGAGGAAGAAAGATAGCAAAAAGGAGAAAGCGAGAGACGGAAAGATAGAGAAAAAGAAAATAGAATTTGATAGAGAAAGGTATAAAAGACAGGATGTGATAAATAAAATGTTTTAAAAGATCCGAGAGAGAGGAAATTGCCGAGGGTAAGGTAGTTAGATCTCCACCTCTAGTTCTCACCATGACTCCCGTCTAAATCTCGTAAGATTTTGCTTCCCTTCCCGTCCCAACATCTGTCGTTTGCTGCCCTCATAATGACAAGACAGTCGATCGTTTCTCTGGTAAATGTCTCTCTTTAATGTTGACGAGCCATGATACTGACTATCAACTCAGACTCAACAGCTGATTTGCCTTTTTTTTCTTCTTTTTTTTTTTTTTTTTTTTTTTTTTTTTTTAACTGTCTTTGGGGGTTTTGATCCGTCCCTCACCGCTTACCCGAAGTTTCAGTTCCTCCGTCTCGGGTTCGCTCACTCGTTTGACTCTCCCTTCCTCATTCTCTGTCTATGTCTCTCTGGTAGAAAATGAAGAAAAATTGCTTCGTTAGATCTGTCTGGGAATTGAAAATGTGTAGGGGGGGTCTGGTGGGAGCATAAAATAAAGAGTAACGTTTACAACGCACCTTTTGAGGCGTTAAAGTCAACTTTGGAAACAAGAAAATTGTAAAGAGAATTATAAGTAAGAACCTAGATACAGAGAAAAGGTTTAAAAATTAAAACAAAAAACGATTCTTTCATTTAATACAATATATATAGTGTGCGATGGGTAAATTGTCGTCTAAATGACGCAAAAGATCAAGATAATGTTGACGTTTTATTTTAACAAGTATATTTACCAAAATTACACCAAAATATCTTAAAATGCTAAAGAGTAAATTTATTCAATGAAATTGCCATTAGCTTCAACTACAGCCTCCAGACGACTTCGGAATCTCCTGCAACTCTTCTGGACAGTTTACTTGTTTAAGTTGGTGAATGCTGCCATAATTTTTGCCTTAAATTTATCTTTGGTATTACAAGGAGTTTTGTTGGTCTCTCGCTCAACTGTGCCCCACAAATAATAATCAAGGGGGGTTGCAGTCTGGGGAGATAGGTGGGCAGATGTAAAGGATGGTGTGGTCGCAGAAATTGTCGGAGAAAAA
Source organism: Acanthosepion pharaonis (assembly GCA_903632075.3). Lineage (NCBI taxonomy): Eukaryota > Metazoa > Mollusca > Cephalopoda > Sepiida > Sepiidae > Acanthosepion > Acanthosepion pharaonis. The sequence goes on along the minus strand of CAHIKZ030001089.1, from coordinate 934,407 downwards.
AAAAGGAGAAAGAAAGAGGTAGAAAGATAGTAAAAAGGAGAAAGCTTGCGTGGCATGTTGCAGAGTTCTGTTGCCAGACATAGGCTCTCCCAGCATCCACCCTCTTTGACCAGGGTAGCACTATTTCCTCAAGGCACTTGATGTAAGCCTCTGTGTTGAGTCTAAGACCCTGTGGGAAGATGAATGGAAGCATAACATCGCCATCACTTCAAGCACCTTCGTAATCACCATTAAACTCATCCAACTCTTTCCGAACCCTCTGAAATGTTCCTAATGAAGCTTCCGGCACGAATGTCAAGCAGTACAGCCTGCCACTTCCAAATTTATGGCAAAGTGAACTGCGTCATGGTGATGTTTTTCTCACAGACGGTGCCCAACTGACCCTACTATACTGTGCAGTCGACAAGATAAAAAACGAACAATGCGCATGCGCGAAATTGAAATGGCGACAATTTACCCATCGCATCTTGTATAAGTACCTGTAAGAAATGTTCAACTTTCTCTGAACCGCCTAGAGGTCTTTATCCTGGTCTATAGCTCCCAGTCCCGGCTCAAGACATTGACAACTCGGGCAGTCGCCCGGGGCGCCATCAATGTCGAGGGCGTCATCATGCCGCCATGTAATGTGTCAGGGATCTTCCCAAACTAAAGCTTATGACAATATACTTGCGGTCGTCCATGACTCAAGACATTAAATTCTTTGTCTACAGATGAAATTCTTTGGCTTTGTGTCAATAGAAAATGGTCTTGTAAAGAAGATGGGCGTAGAGAGTGTCATAGAAAGATTGACAGATCTAAAGACTAGAAAAATGATTTAGTTAAGATATTGAATGTTCTCTTGAGTTTTTATTAAGTTGTATATTGGTAGAAACTCGTTATTCTATATTTTCAGTTTTTCTCCTTGTGAAAATCTTTTAAAATTATACTTGTAAGGGGACCGAAGTTCATCTTGCCCAGGGTGCCAGCAAACCTTGGGCCGTTACTATTTTTGCCCCATAACGAGTCTTTCCCAGTTTCCCAGCTGACAGTTTCTACAAGATTCTCCCTGTAAATAAATTGCACTTTCTCCATCAAATAACGTCCGAGTGAAAATAATTCCTCATCAATGTTTTGAAAATCGTTTTACTCATGATTTGGTTTAATTATTGCGAAAATAACGTTTTTCGATAACAGATTTACTGAATTTGGGTTTGTTTACAAGTGAAACATTGGTCTGAAATAGGTTTCCGAAAATCAGACGTCCATTAGAATTTAAAGGTTGAGTATTGTAGGTGAGGGCGCCTGTTCTCATGTAAACAGTTAAGATAGAAGCAAACAAAAACTTGGGTTTTTACTACGGACCGTTAATTCTCCTTTATTTTTTTATATATAAACTGTAGAATTAATGCAAGTAAAAGGTTTGTCACTTAGCTAATTGGTGTTACCTTCAGCACCCAGAGTTTCATAGACGGAGCCCCGGGCTCACTCCATCCACTCGTCAGGGGGTATCAGCAATTTCTATATCAATGTGCTTTAAGTACAAACAGAATCTTGCTTGATTGTGATGCTTTCCGTAACCAAACAGTTAAAACACACCTGAACCGTTATTTTTAAGAGGAGTTTATCTGTGATGACCCCAGTACATCCTGAGAGATACGAAAATAGGTTTTGCACTCGGTGTCACACCAGATCATTGAAAGATCAGAAGATAGATGATAGCCCCCAGGTGCAGAATCAGATTTTCAAATAGCTGCCCTGACGATTAAACAAGAGGTTGACCAAACTGAGCTTAGGATGTGCTCACACAGGACAACGAAATGACAGAAAGTAATATAAGTGCTCCACCTGAGGGGCTAAAGTAAGGGTTTCTTGCACCCTCTCGAGAAGATCATTGTTTGAAGAAAGTCCCTCAAACCACACACTCTCACCCCGATATTAATTGATGTCGTCGAGAAATAGATATTTTTACATATGAAAGTCTTTCTATTTCTGATTTAAGGTAAATAAGAATTTTTTCATAGACCGCATGGCCAAAATAACATGTCTTTTTTTCCTGATTTTCTTTTCTTTAACTGTATTTTCGGACAATCCTTTACCATTGTTCCCGCAAAAAAAGTGGAGTATCAAAACACCGTTTTTCCCTTGACACTGCTATTATTTTAACTACCTTCACTCCTCGGTAATGTTCGTCCTGGGTAAGACGTTAAACTACATCCATGTCCTGGGTTAGACATAATCTACGTCCAGCAGCAAGGCCTCTGACCATGAGGTTTTGAGGACCATGGAATCAATTCTTAATTGCTGGTGTTCCCAGATCAACCCTGACCCGGAGTAGTAGCACCTGTTAGGGTCCCAGTCATGGGCAAATAGTTAACTATTATCAGCAATACTTTTTGAAAAAAATTATTACCAGCAATAAAATTTTGAAGAAAAATTATTACCAGAAACAGATTTTTGACAAAACAAAATATTACCAGCAATAAAAAATTTTGTCGGCATTAAATAACCCATTGAGGTTGATATGCCATAAAACAAAATAGACCAAAACAAAAAACCTTGGTAATGTTTATTGTTTTAAAAAGCAATGATTTAGAATTGGAATAAAGCTTAAATATATGAAAATTTTTTTCCTTTGTTCTTGAGAATTTACAACAAAAATATTAAACATTATTAGACTGTTTATTGGAATGGTTGGCAAAACGTCGGCTAATTGCCAATTGATTCGAACTTTATAAAATGGTAAATAATAAGCATTTTCTTACAGTTGGTTCACATTATAATAATTTAGTAAATGTTTATAAATCTATGATAAATTTATAAATTGCTAAATGATAAATATTGCTTGAGGTTTAATACAATTGTATTAAAGCGGGTACATCACGTTGGAACTCATATGATTAATGAAGTTAAGCAGTTTCGAGCTTGGTCAGTACCTAGATGGGTAACCAGTTGGAAATACCAGGTTCTGTAACCTTCGACGTGCAAATGGTGTAATGGATAATGGCTTGGAATCATTAATCGGGATGCTGAGTTCCAATTCCCGTTATGGTCATCATATTCACTTATGCACAAATACTCTTAGGAAACCTTTGAATCCACCTCTTCTCCCTCCAGCTATGGGTTAATTAGTAAATCTAAACCATTATTATATCAAAAAATATTTTGGGAGTTTTAACTAACCTGCAAATGGTCGATAAGTTGTAGAAAACGAATCAATCAGTCAGTAAAAAAAATTGTATTAGTTTTTATAATCTTGAAAAAATATAAAACTATGCTTGTATATAAACAATTTAATAAATAAATAGTGTTCAATATTTTTGTTGTAAATTCTCAAGAAGAAAATGTATAAATTCACTTTCATCATATGTTTAGGTTTTATACCAATTCTAATAATCTCTTTTTAAAACAATAAACATTGCCAAAGAGTGAAGGGAGATGAATTATACATGTATAAATTCACTTTCATCATATTTTTAGGTTTTATTCCAATTCTAATCATCACTTTTTAAAACAATAAACATTGCCGAAGAGTGAAGGTAGATGAATTATACATGTATAAATTCACTTTCATCATATTTTTAGGTTTTATTCCAATTCTAATCATCACTTTTTAAAACAATTAACATTGCCAAAGAGTGAAGGGAGATGAATTATACATGTATGAATTCACTTTCATCATATGTTTAGGTTTTATTCCAATTCTAATCATCGCTTTTTAAAACAATAAACATTGCCGAAGAGTGAAGGTAGATGAATTATACATGTATAAATTCAATTTCATCATATGTTTAGGTTTTATTCCAATTCTAATCATCGCTTTTTAAAACAATAAACATTGCTGAAGAGTGAAGGTAGATGAATTATACATGTATGAATTCACATTCATCATATGTTTAGGTTTTATTCCAATTCTAATAATCTCTTTTTAAAACAATGAACATTGCCAAAGAGTGAAGGTAGATGAATTATACATGTATAAATTCAATTTCATCATATGTTTAGGTTTTATTGCAATTTTAATCATCACTTTTTAAAACAATGAATATTGCCGAAGAGTGAAGTTAGTTAATATAATTGTGGTGACATGGAGAAAACCGTTTTTTTTTTTTTTTGTTTTGTTTTGTTTTTGTCATTTTACGTGTACAAATGTTCAAGTTTGCCGACCATCTATTTATATTTGGGTATTCAAAATTGATTTGGGGTTTCGGGTGATTAAGAATGATACATGGAGAGAAGACCTGTAATAATAAACAGTATTTGATTATTTTTGGAATGGTTGACAAAACATCGGCTAATTGCCAATTGATTCAAACTTTATAAAATGGTGAATAATAAGGATTTCCTTAGAGTTGGTTCACATATTTGAATAATTTAGTAAATGTTTATAAATTCATGAATAAAAAATTGTTTTCATATTTATTTCTTTATAAATTGGTAAATGATAAAAATTGCATTGTATTAGTTTCAGTTGTATTTGTTTTAGAATGTTGTAAATAGAAATTATTCTTGTAAATAAAGAATCTAATTGTGTTTCATATTTTTATCGTGAATTCTAAGGAACAAAAACGCATAAATTCACTTTCATGATATGTTTTACAAATCTAATCATCGCTTTTCAAAACAGTAAACATTGCCAAGGAGTTAAAATAATAGCGGTGTCAAGGGAAAAACCGTCTTTTTGACATTCTGCTTTTTTGCAGGCATGTAGGTTAAAGATTACCTCATTTTGGTTCGTCAGACAATATAAATTCTACAAATGATATCTTATTTCTCTTTTAGGAAAAACCACTGGAATTTTGTGGCAAGGACTTTGATTCGCATCCTTCCATTGATGGAAAAAAGCCAATCATAGCAAAACCTATCCTGGAGAAAAGTGGAGTTTATTTTACGGCCATCACAGCAATGAATATAAGGAACCTTTCATTGATATTTCTTGGAACCAACACAGGATATGTATATAAAGTAAGTGAAGAATTTTATAACTCGCACTTTTCACCTATGGAATCCTTTTTCAGATTCTTGCTTTCCTGTCAATTTCTTCATCTTGGGAAGCTTCAAGATATTGGCAATTATGGTTCTACACCAGAGTTCCGGAATCTGGATGATATCGCCCACCGGTGGGCAATTTCAACTGTCGGATAGGCGATGGGCAATTGAACAGAAAATGGTGGCTGATTGGAAATTATTGTGGTTGATAGAGGATTTTGAGTATTAAAATGTTATTTCAACATATGCTACCCGTAAAAAATATTTAAATGCGAGGAACCTGTATTAAAAAAAAACAGAAAGTTTAAAGGGAATAAGTGGGTCACATTCTTCGATAAAATATAAATATCCACACAAACAAGGAATATTTTGATATTTTCTATAATTTTGAGAAGGGTCATTCACATTCAAATAATTTTTCAGTATGAGTCATAAGAAAAATATTCGCTGATTTTTTTATTAGTTGCTAGCAGTGTATATTCTTTTTACTTTTATAATTATGAACAAAAATTCATATACATTATTCGAACTATTGTCCTCATCTTTGTCGCCATATTTATTACAACGTTTCGGCCGTTGTATGGTCCGGTCTTCTTCAGGTGGTTGGAATGTCGAACTGAACCCTTTATTTCGCTCACTGGGGTAGACTGTTCTAGTTCCACGTGCCATGTTTTAATGGGTGTCAGTTATCAGTTATCTCCTGTTAATTTTCCCTCTGAAAGTTCTCCACTGCCTTAACCGGGTATTGAACTCACACTCTTTGGGTCCTATCACTGGATCTAACCAACGCCTTTATCCACTGTGTCATGTGTCCTTGAGGACATTAATATATAATATCCTTGAGACATTAATATCTTCATAGCCGATGTCTGTCATGGCTGAACCTAGTAAATACACTCACCACTGCCATAGCAGAAATTAGAACCTGCCTAAGTGAACGAAGTCGGCTAGATTGTTTTCTTATATGAAAGAGAGTTGAGCGACGTAATCTGGGACAAGACTTAATGGTTTACCGTGATGAAAATGTAACCAAAGTTCTTTGTCTGTCACGTTTTGTTAGCATCGACAATATACCATTACTATCCATAGGTATGCTAAAACACACTGTTTGCAGCAAGCCCTGTGAGTGAAATTGGGTAGACAGAACCCTTGAGAGACATCAGTGGTTAGGCTGGCACGAAGTCACACATCATCGTGACCGAGGGTCTGAGCGTGCTGGTCTTGTTCATACTGTTCATCACGCTAGATAGCACACTCTCTCTCAGTAACTGTAACTAAGGTCTTCTCAGCATAGTTGCAGTATAAACCACAGGTGGGCTCTGTGGGTGTTGAACAAACACAAATGTGCCTGAGCAGGCGTCTGTAATGGGGACTAGCATCCTCGAATACGAGTGGCTGCACTCTTTATATTTAACTCCTTTCTTTGCGCCTTTATAGTGACCGTATTCGGTAATACTCTACCATTAGTGGCTCTTGGGGCTTGTAATGGTTGAACAGTTTTATAACAAAATATCCTCATAGCCGATGTCTATGTCATGGCAGAACCTAGTAAGTACACTCACCACTGACATACCAGAAATTAGAACTTGACTAAGTGAACGAAGTCGGCTAGATTGTTTTCTTATAAGAAAGAGAGTTGAGCGAAAATTATTCTGGGACCAGACTTAATGGCGCCCGTGATGAAAATGTAACCAAAGTTCTTTGTCTGTCACGCTTTTGTTAGCATCGACAATATACCATCTCCGAAGTTTTTCTGTCAGTCCAATCTGCTTCAGCAGACAGAAAATGAATCACAATACATTCGCCGCTGGTACAAAAATATCTAGTTTTTTTAATAATATTTTTTATTTTGATCAAACAAAGATGATTGTCCTTTTTATTCATTGAAGCCATCTTGTCTTCATGAAAGAGAAAAAAATCTACCTAGAATTCGCACAAATGTGTAGATAATAATGACTAATCTTAGCTTAGTATGACACAAGGCCACAATAAAAAAATAACTTACTGCATCTATCAAACTCACCAAATAATATTAGTCTACAAACTAACTTATCGCCATTGTACTATGTTAGAGTTTCCCAACATGGGCGATATCGCCACCGGTGGGCGATTTCAACTGCTGGGTGGGTGATGATGAGCAACTAAACAGAAAATGGTGGACGATTGGAAATTACATCCTAGATAAGATATAAATATATAAAGTAAGTGAAAAATTTTATAACTCGCACTTTTCACCTATGGAATTCTCTTCCAGATTCTTGCTTTCCTGTCAATTTCTTCATCTTGGGAAGCTTCAAGATATTGGCAATTATGGTTCTACACCAGAGTTCCGGAATCTGGGCGATACCGCCCACCAGTGGGCAATTTCAACTGTCAGGTGGGCGATGGGCAATTGAACAGAAAATGGTGGATGATTGGAAATTATTGTGGGTGATAGAGGATTTTGAGTATTAAAATGTTATTTCAACATATGCTACCCGTAAAAAATATTCAAATGCGAGGAACCTGTATTAAAAAAAAACAGAAAGTTTAAAGGGAATAAGTGGGTCACATTCTTAGATAAAATATAAATATCCCCACAAACAAGGAATATTTGGGCATTTTCTATAGTTTTGAGAAGGGTCATTCACATTTAAATTGTGCTTCAGTATTAGACGGAAGAAAAATATTTGCTGAATTATTATTTGTTGCTAGCAGTGTATATTCTTTTTACTTTTATAATTATGAAGAAAAATTAAACCTAACCATAAAACTAAATTTTTATATATATATATATATATATATATATATATATAATACAATCACAAATCACTTCACATGGGGATTAAGCTTATTTCGACCGACGAAAATATTCGTCAGTCTTATTCAACCCCCGTGGAGACAGAGTTTGTGTCGGAAATAGAAATTTAACTATGAAAGCTGAAAAAAAAAACATTGACAAACTAATACAGAATTTATCCATTTCAATGTTTCAGTCAGACGAAAGGCAAAAGACAGTGGTCAGAGGAGGGTGGAAGGTGGATCAGTTTAATATTTTATATTACTAGGATCCACTTGGATTGTATACCAATGGATTTATTACTTTTACTAATATATATATATATATATATATATATATATATATATATATATATAGTTTTCAGTGGTTAAATTTGCATTCATTTGTTCTTCAATACCATACCAGCAGCTGCCCGCCACTGTATTTCCATGTTTTTTGTTACTTTCCTTTTGGTATTTTTTTTCCTACATCTCAAAGTTAGTTTATAAATTGTTTTTCACTAATTATTCCTCCCACCCACAATAGGAGTTGACAGGTTCACCATCGTCTAGTCCCCCCCCCCCACTTTCATTTTAACAGAAGTAGAAGTGTATCCCTTGTTTTCTGTTTAGGAATACTTCAACTCTATTCTCCTTGCATTTCCACCTGAACTCTAAAATTTTATTCACTAATTTGACCTCTTCAAGTCTAGAATTAGCTGTCTATATTTCCTCTTGTCTTGTCCTTTCTTACACTTATACAACTCCACACAGTAACACTCTACCTTGAGTGACCCTTAGGCCTTGTATTGGATGAAGATTGATTTAAAAAAAATAAAAAATAATCAACCGGTAACAATCTTTTACCAAATAATTTTGGTATGTTTTTGAATATTTACTATACAGGTGGTTGGTTGAAAATTTTACCATGTGAAAAAGTTGAAACCCTCTGCAATACGCAATGTCCTGTCCTTCGCAGCTCTTAACAATTTTTTTTATTTTTATCTTTCCTAAACCTTCTTTTGCCATCCATTTACACAAGCTCTCTGGGTAAGTTATGGACCGATTTTTCTCTTTCCCTCTTGCCTTCAATCTGTCCTGTAAGTATTATATTTTCGAAACCCTCTTTCCTCATGATGTGCACTAAAAATTTCAACTGTCTCTTCCTGATGTTAAGTTTAAGTTTCCTTTTTGTCTCCATTTTCTCCAAAGCTTTGTCGTTGCTCATATGTTCAGTACATTTAATTCTTAACATCCTTCTGTAGAACCACATTGTTGCTTTAAGTCTCTTCTTCAGATTTGAGGAGATTGTCCAGCATTCACTGCCATATAGAAGGACTGATATTACATAACAGTTCAGTACTCTTTTCTTTGTTTCTGTTGCTTCAAGTCTCTTCTTCATCTGTGATGAGATTGTCCAGCATTCACTGCCATATAGGAGGACTGATATTACATAACATTTCAGTACTTTTCTTTGTTTCTGTTGCTTCAAGTCTCTTCTTCATCTGTGAGGAGATTGTCCAGTATTCACTGGCATATAGGATGACTGATATTACATAACATTTCAGTACTCTTTTCTTTTGTTTCTGTTGCTTCAAGTCTCTTCTTCATCTGTGAGGAAATTGTCCAGCATTCACTGCCATATAGGATGACTGATATTACATAACAGTTCAGTACTCTTTTCTTTGTTTCTGTTGTTTCAAGTCTCTTCTTCATCTGTGAGGAAATTGTCCAGCATTCACTGCCATATAGGATGACTGATATTACATAACATTTCAGTACTCTTTTTCTTTTGTTTCTGTTGCTTCAAGTCTTTCTTCATCTGTGAGGAGATTGTCCAGTATTCACTGGCATATAGGATGACTGATATTACATAACATTTCAGTACTCTTTTCTTTGTTTCTGTTGCTTCAAGTCTCTTCTTCATCTGTGAGGAAATTGTCCAGCATTCACTGCCATATAGGATGACTGATATTACATAACATTTCAGTACTCTTTTCTTTGTTTCTGTTGCTTCAAGTCTCTTCTTCATCTGTGAGGAAATTGTCCAGCATTCACTGCCATATAGGATGACTGATATTACATAACATTTCAGTACTCTTTTCTTTGTTTCTGTTGCTTCAAGTCTCTTCTTCATCTGTGAGGAGATTGTCCAGTATTCACTGGCATATAGGATGACTGATATTACATAACATTTCAGTACTCTTTTCTTTGTTTCTGTTGCTTCAAGTCTCTTCTTCATCTGTGAGGAAATTGTCCAGCATTCACTGCCATATAGGATGACTGATATTACATAACATTTCAGTACTCTTTTCTTTGTTTCTGTTGCTTCAAGTCTCTTTCTTCATCTGTGAGGAAATTGTCCAGCATTCACTGCCATATAGGATGACTGATATTACATAACATTTCAGTACTCTTTTCTTTTGTTTCTGTTGCTTCAAGTCTCTTCTTCATCTGTGAGGAGATTGTCCAGTATTCACTGCCATATAGGATGACTGATATTACATAACATTTCAGTACTCTTTTTCTTTGTTTCTGTTGCTTCAAGTCTCTTCTTCATCTGTGAGGAAATTGTCCAGCATTCACTGCCATATAGGATGACTGATATTACATAACATTTCAGTACTCTTTTTCTTTTGTTTCTGTTGCTTCAAGTCTTTCTTCATCTGTGAGGAAATTGGCCAGCATTCACTGCCATATAGGATGACTGATATTACATAACATTTCAGTACTTTTTTCTTTGTTTCTGTTGCTTCAAGTCTCTTTCTTCATCTGTGAGGAAATTGTCCAGCATTCACTGGCATATAGGAGGACTGATATTACATAACAGTTCAGTACTCCATTTGTTTCTGTTGCTTCAAGTCTCTTCTTCATCTGTGAGGAGATTGTCCAGCATTCACTGCCATATAGGATGACTGATATTACATAACATTTCAGTACTCTTTTTTTTGTTTCTGTTGCTTCAAGTCTCTTCTTCATCTGTGAGGAGATTGTCCAGTATTCACTGGCATATAGGATGACTGATATTACATAACATTTCAGTACTCTTTTTCTTTGTTTCTGTTGCTTCAAGTCTCTTCTTCATCTGTGAGGAAATTGTCCAGCATTCACTGCCATATAGGATGACTGATATTACATAACATTTCAGTACTCTTTTCTTTGTTTTGTTGCTTCAAGTCTTTCTTCATCTGTGAGGAGATTGTCCAGTATTCACTGGCATATAGGATGACTGATATTACATAACATTTCAGTACTTTTTCTTTTGTTTCTGTTGCTTCAAGTCTCTTCTTCATCTGTGAGGAAATTGTCCAGCATTCACTGCCATATAGGATGACTGATATTACATAACATTTCAGTACTCTTTTCTTTGTTTCTGTTGCTTCAAGTCTCTTCTTCATCTGTGAGGAAATTGTCCAGCATTCACTGGCATATAGGAGGGCTGATATTACATAACAGTTCAGTACTCTTTTCTTTGTTTCTGTTGCTTCAAGTCTCTTCTTCATCTGTGAGGAGATTGTCCAGCATTCACTGCCATATAGGATGACTGATATTACATAACATTTCAGTACTCTTTTCTTTGTTTCTGTTGCTTCAAGTCTCTTCTTCATCTGTGAGGAGATTGTCCAGTATTCACTGGCATATAGAATGACTGATATTACATAACAGTTCAGTACTCTTTTCTTTTGTTTCTGTTGCTTCAAGTCTCTTTCTTCATCTGTGAGGAAATTGTCCAGCATTCACTGCCATATAGGATGACTGATATTACATAACAGTTCAGTACTCTTTTCTTTGTTTCTGTTGCTTCAAGTCTCTTCTTCATCTGTGAGGAAATTGTCCAGCATTCACTGCCATATAGAAGGACTGATATTACATAACAGTTCAGTACTCTTTTCTTTGTTTCTGTTGCTTCAAGTCTCTTCTTCATCTGTGAGGAAATTGTCCAGCATTCACTGGCATATAGGATGACTGATATTACATAACATTTCAGTACTCTTTTCTTTGTTTCTGTTGCTTCAAGTCTCTTCTTCATCTGTGATGAGATTGTCCAGCATTCACTGCCATATAGAAGGACTGATATTACATAACAGTTCAGTACTTTTTCTTTTGTTTCTGTTGCTTCAAGTCTCTTCTTCATCTCAGGAAATTGTCCAGCATTCACTGGCATATAGGATGACTGATATTACATAACATTTCAGTACTTTTTTTCTTTGTTTCTGTTGCTTCAAGTCTCTTCTTCATCTGTGATGAGATTGTCCAGTATTCACTGCCATATAGAAGGACTGATATTACATAACAGTTCAGTACTCTTTTCCTCTTTTACTTGCTTTCCTTCACTACTTTCTTTAGGAGTTCTTGTAGTTTCCTTTCCATGTCTGCTATCAACACTGTGTCATCTTCATATCTTATGTTGTTAAGATTGTGATCACCAATAATGAATCCTGGTAGGACTCAGAATCGCTTCACTGTATAGGTTGTATAAATCTGGCGAGAAGACATATCATTGTCTTACACTTATTTCTAATTTTATATATTTACTGAATTCATCTTCTCTCCATGTGCTCAACCTGACCCACTTTAAATGATCTGACCATTTTTTTAGGGATATCTTGTTCATTTTTGTACCATTAAGTTGCTCCACTGAGTTTGACAATATAGTACATGTCAAAGGCGGTTAAACTTCAAAGTAAGGTATTAACACAGAGGAGATTATGCGTATGGCTCCAAATTCTAACTTCAGGATTTAATCCTAGTGGATCAAATTGTTACATTCCAGATTTCCTGAATACCTGATAGAGCAATGGTTAGTGGCTCAGATTGAGGAATTGGTGAGCCGAGTTTGAATTTCGGTCAAGTTCATTACATTCACTTACGTGTTAATACCCTTGGGAAAGCTATCTCTCCTCCTCTCAGCTATGGGTAAAATAACCTTGGCTGACAATTCATTTCAGGTCTAGTCCTGAGTATGACAATAAGCTACATCCGGCAGCAAGGCACCAGATTGGAGATTTTGAGGAGCATAGAACCACCTCTTAAATGCTGTTGTTCCACAGGTCTACCTTGACACAGGGTGGTAGCACATGTTAGGGTCCCAGTTATGGGCAAATAGTGAACATCCAAACAGAAACAATATTCAAGTATAAAATTACCATCAATTTATAGTAAAATAAACAACATTACATTTTATAGCAAAATGACCAACAATACATTTATAAAAGCAAAATGGCCAGCAATGGATTTTATCTGTAGTTGAACGCAAACAATTGCATTCAAAATACATTTCGTTGAAGCAATAAAATTGAGTTCAAAATATTTTGATTTCGGCATTAAATAAGCCATGGAGGTGTTGATATGCCGCTAAACAAATTCAACTAAACCAAACCATATTTCTATGTCGTTCTTGCTTTCTATATATCCAAGGCCACTCATTCATCCTCCCCAATTTTTTTCTGTCTCACATTCTCAACTAGATCCTACATCAAATCAACATTCAACCGTCATATAAACATCAATCCAGTGAAGTCGCCCTAAAACAGTACGATGTAATTTTTAATAATTATATATATATATATATATATATATATAAAGACATTTTTATGTATATACGTTCTTTTTATAGATACAAATATTTAAGTAAATGCTCCGACTATAATAAACAGTATTAACAACATTTACTGGCCTGAATGTCCAAGAAATTTTCATAGAAAATCAAACCTGTATCCTATACGGAACCGTCATATAGCCTGACATGCTTTTACCAATTGAGCCACAAAGGATCGTTTTGGTTAGCAAGTTCGACTTTACTGTATTTCGATTGCTGTCGGAGCACGCATATTTTCTATGAAAATTTCTTGAACATTCAGGCCGTAAATGTCGTTAATTACAGAGCATTTATATCTATAAAAAGAACGTACAAACAAAAAAATGTCTTAAAATAATTGTCAGACTTTGTACATTTATTTATATATATATATATATATATATATATATACACACACAACTTCCTTTTATTGTACATTTTTCTGTGTTAATTTTAAATCTCCCGTTGAAGCCTGAAGAGCGGGTGCAAAACCGGTTGCTTCACCCGTTTTTTTTTTAAATATATCTCGTAATATTAAGTTTTATACTTTTATTTCGATCATTAAATTTTGTACCTACAAAATATCTTTAAATATATATATATATATATATATATATATATAACACACATATACACACAAGTAAAAAATATATTTACTTGAAGCCATAAAATGGTGTTCAAAATATTTTGATTTCGGCATTAAATAATCCATAAAAGTGTTGATATGCCAGTAAACAAAACCAAGCAAATATTTCTGGACAGATTTCATATACAAAACAAAACTACTAACACCAGACAAAGATAATCCATTAAATTTTATGTAAATATTTTATTTGTCCAAGTCTGAGAATTTCATTTTTTTTTTCTCTTTAGGTGATTGTTCGTGAAAATAACCAATCCCAGATTCTTGAAGAGTTGCCAATGGATCCCGGACGTCCAATTCTGAAAGAAATATTCTTTAGCCGGAACCACCAATATCTTTATTCGATGTCCGAAGAAAAGGTTGGAAAGTTTGAATTTTAGCAACTTTTTTTTGTTGTTTGTTTTTTTTATTTATCTTATGAATAAAATGAAGTAATTATTTGCTGACAATCTTTCCCACACACG
>CAHIKZ030001089.1:887500-915000 GCA_903632075.3 Acanthosepion pharaonis | reverse complement strand
TTGAAAGTGCTGCTATTGAGTTTTATCAAAATATAAATCTACACCCCGGCTTTTTTCAATTCAAACAGTTCCTGAAAGAATTACTACTTTTCCATCCAGTATACATGAGCACAAAAAGGTAAATGGTTAAAATCTATTACCACACAGGTCCATTCAACAACATAACAATCTGATCACAACTTAAACAATATTCATATATAAAAAAAATATATAATTTCTTGAATATTACTCACTTACCAGTCTTTGAATTATGACACTTTGTGTCCTCCATATGTTTTGATTGACCTTTCAACTACCTGATGAATATTCATGAATGTTTTCAAATTTAAAAGCCTTGATGAACCAATGACATCCTTGCTTTAGATGAGTAGTAGTATTCTAACCCGAAGGAGGCTACGCCGAAGGGCGGAGTCTCCTTCGGGGAGGTAAAACCGGCCCTGAACCCGCTTATACGGGTTCAAATGGCTTATTTTTTGGCCAAGCCTAATGGCTCGGAAATGCCCACGTTAAAAAGGCCTTTGTGCCACATGACACCCTCGTGGGGGGGTGACTCAATATCGATGACATCCTTGCTTTTGTATATAAATACATGTAACAAAATAAATCCTATAATGCCTTGATGAAGTCCATCAGATGACAAAACACGTCGGCTAAGAATAGTTTTTCCTCTTGTCTTTTTATTTATTTATTTCTTCCTTCAGAGATACACTTTATCTGAAAATAATATATATATATATATATATATTGTTTTACATAATTTCACATCGGTCAATTATGTAAAAAAAAGTATAATATTTTTTCTCAATAAATCCACATTACAAACAAAAAACGTTTATGGCACCCCCTTTCTTTTTAATATACATACTTTTCTCTCGTTGGAACCACTACAACATATTTCTTTTATATATATATATATATATATATATATATATATATATATATATATATATATATATATATATAATATATAAGCTTGGAATTAACATTGTCCAATAATCTTGAGAATGATAAGTTTATTTTTCACCAATAATTTTTTAATCATTTCACCCCAAGCTAGACAATAAAGCCACTAAGATGCAAAAAGTTAGTGAATTTGAAAAATATGAGGAAAAGAAAAACATTTTTAAGGGCAGAGAACAATAAAAAAAAAAAAAATAACAGGAATTAAAGTTTTCTTTCGTGTGTGTATATATATATATATATATATATATATAAGGAAATGGATTAAATCCGACATATTTTTATATTTATATTGTTTAAATGTTATTTTTAATGGATACTCATATTCAAGTAGATGCTGTAGTAGATATATATATATATTTATATACTTTGTTCAGACGTTAATAAACCGGCCTAAATATTTGAGCATCTAATCGAATATGACTATCCATCAGACTAACGTCTAAACAATATATATATATGTGTATGTGTGTATAATATTATATGAAAAGATTACTCAACTTTTACATATCAATTTTAGCCCGACATCGATTCGATGTTTCTTGTTAAAATTTCCAGTCTTCAGGGGTTGTGGTTTTAAACAGTATTTCCGATTCAATCAGTCTTATATATATATATATATATATAATATATATATATTATATTCTTATTATAAGAGATTATAATAAAAACATTTTGAAATCACTACACAAAAGCTTTCATGTTTCAATACTATGATTGTACTTCTTCAGGCAATGATAAGTATCTGGTGATTAAATGATTTTTAAGGAAATTTAAAACCAAAGTGTTACCTATTTTCCGTAAATTAAAAGGCGGGGGAACATAAGGTCAGAATTAAAAATAGACTTGTGGGTATGTCTTGATTAACCAATTAAATGTCAGATCTATGCTAAATAGAAAAATAAGCTCAGAGTGTGGAGTGGAATGAGTTATTTTTTCATGTCATGATAAACCGGAACATAGACAAGCTATCATTGATGATTGCAGAATTTTTTCAAAATATTTTTATTATAATTTCTTATAATAAAAATATAATAATATATTTCTCTACTTTGTATCGAACAATTTTTTAAAAAGTAAATGATACGAACAGTGCATTTTTATTCCATTTGTTCTTTCTCTCATTTGGAGATATATATATATATATATATGACTAGCAGTAGAGCCCGGCGTTGCCCAGGGATGTAACAGTAAGAGATAGATCAAGTGTCAACCATCATAAAGACTGAAAAATAAAATTGATAAAGATTATTGTTTAAGGTTGACGGACACGCATGTCTTAATTAGTTTTTTTTTTTTTTTTTTTTTTTTTTACGAATTGGTCAAACTCAAACAAAAACATTGTTTTCAATCGTTATGAGTCTACCGATTGAATAGAATTTTATTATAAACAATTGTCTTGTAAATGGAATTTTTAAAGCATTCTGAATGTAAAAATAAAGAAAAAAGTGTGCAAGACAATAAGAAACACTACCTGCCAAAAAAAAAGTGGAGTTTTGTTGAAATCGGTTGAAAAATGTAGGAAATCTGATCCCATATATAAACGAACACAAAAACACACACACACAAACAACCTGAGTTTTATAATAAGTATAACTCGATATGAGTTGTCCTCCTTTCATTCCGCAAAATCGATGCCTCTTAATCGTATTTTCAAATTGATTTCATGCAAAAACAATTGTGTTTTTCCAATTTTTGGCACTGTCAGAACCACTGCAAGGTAATTTTACGTAGTCCTGTGAAGTTTTGTTGAAATCGGTTGAAAAATGTAGGAAATCCCATCCAATATATAAACAAACAGAGACACACACACAACCTGGGTTTTATAATAAGTATGATGCTGATTTTTTTTTCTTTTTTTAGGTGCAATTCAAAGTTGATAAAGTAAAACTGCCATCATCGTTAGACAACATTGGGTGTGTCTTCTCCTCTGACAATGCTTTAGAAGAGACTCAAGCCTCAATCCAACAGGATGTCATCATTTGTCCCTTACCAAATCACAAGAACTTACCGGAAATACCAAACGGTGAGGGTGAGTTTGAAATCATATCACTAACCCCACTTAAAGCCCAACGCACAACTAATCATCCCCAATTAACCCCACCCAAATAATTTTTCAGGGTAGGTCTTTTTTTCTATGAAATAAATTACTGCTTTGTTTTCATTGCTTAAAAGATATTTTTTGATACACTGCTACCCTAACGACAGGCAAATGGCCATGG
Source organism: Acanthosepion pharaonis (assembly GCA_903632075.3). Taxonomy (NCBI): domain Eukaryota; kingdom Metazoa; phylum Mollusca; class Cephalopoda; order Sepiida; family Sepiidae; genus Acanthosepion; species Acanthosepion pharaonis. The sequence goes on along the minus strand of CAHIKZ030001089.1, from coordinate 911,818 downwards.
AATACCAAAGTTTGGAGTGTAGAGAATTTTATTTTGTCGTAAAATGTTTTTCCAATTTTCTTAACGAAAAGGTTTCAATCATCTTCAAGAGTAGATGTTAAACTTAAACAGCCTGAAAAATCAGCATTCAAATATCGGGTTAAATTGACCTTTTTTTAATACTAAATTCATTTAATTTAAGCCTTAAGAGCCTAAGGTAGAGCGTTACAATCAAAATTGTAATGCTGAATAGTTTTAGTTCGTTGATTTGATTTTATGGCAGGTTATTCAACGCCAGAAAATACTTTTATTTTGTAAGAATTTTTGTGGTGTAGATAATAATTTAGTGATAAAAGTTTTACTAATTAACCCATAGCTTGGGGTAAAGTTCCATTCAGACAGCTTTTTCCCAAAGAACCAATACTTTGTGAAACAGACTCCTGAGAGGATGCTTCCCCAATCATGAAATCTTAACCTCTTCAAATCTAGGGTTCTGTTATCTTTTATATATATATATATATATATATATATATATATATATATATATATATATATATGCTCATACACTGTATTTCTTACCTCCCCCTCTTCTGTTTCATACAGCAATCTCATTGAGTGGATCTTTGTTTCTGTTGCTTCATGTCTCTTCATCTCTGAGGAGATTGTCCAGCATTCATTGCCATATAGGAGGACTGATATTACATAACAGTTCAGTAGTCTTTTCTTTGTTTGTCATGAATTTTTTTGTTTCTTAATACATTAATGGGTGACAAAATCTAAGTCAGTAGGAAACAGATGCAAATTGATGCATTTCTTTTTTTTTTTTTTTTTTAAATAACTGGACAAAACATTAAACCTTTGAAAATGTTATTTAATGATATAAATGTTAAACTTTTTTCAGAAAATTATTTTTTTCTTCATTGTTTTTCAATAATTTAGGTATTGAATTCTCCAGAATTTTCAATTATCTGAATATATTTTTCCCACCCCTTTCTCAAGGTATGCAGATTTTTTGATTGATTGCTTTATTTTTTATGGTTTATCAACCTTTTTTAGATTATTTAAAGCCAAACCATATTTTAGGATTATAAAAATATTTTTTGCAAGTGAATGTTGTATTAACAATATTTGTAGATAAAAATGACTATTAGTTACAAGTTCTACTATTTAACCTATAGCTGGGGGAGAGAAGAGATGGATTTATACCTTCCCCATAGTTAGTTACATGTAAGTTAATGTAACGAACCAGACTGCAATTCAAATTGAACTCAGCTCTTATGATGCTAAGTGTAAAAGAACTGGAAATATGATTACTCCACTTGGTTTTGCTAAATGTTGTTAGGCGGCATTCTTGAAGTTTCCCTGATCTACTAATGACTGAACTCTTTTCCACTTTCCAAGACATCTTTTGAACATGTTCTGTCAGCTCTACTCATGAATTGGTCGTTCTAACTCGGTGCAATGTTGACTTGAGCTTGACCATTCTAACCATCATTATCTTCTTTATTTATATTTTCAACAAGCACCTTCATTAAAATGCACACAACCCTACAACCTATTAACCTCCATAACTCTGCAATTTCTTATTCTGGGCCATTATCTATTATGCACATCCAAGCTTGCAGCACCAGGCAAGCACCATAACCCATAATGTGCAAATAACCAAGATAGTACTGTAATATTCACAAAGAAACATAAACCGTGAGGGAACGAATTAAATGAGAACCTTGCCTATGAAAATTTTTCTTCAACAGGTGACTCGACTTCTCAGGAGGCTATTTGATATTTATATTACTGATGGGCACATTCGGCAAAAAGATACACCCTTCCTTCCATATAGAATGGACATTTGAGAAAAAACCAGTTCATTGATTGAAGAAAACATTTTGGCCACAGCAAAAGCCGCAGTTGATGATTCCAATCGGTTATGGATTAATATCTGAGGTTTCTTGTATCTAAAAAGAAAAACATATCTAAAATAAACTCCCTCTGTCCATTTCAGATAATACAGACATGAATGTTGAGTTCCGTGTCGATGGTCAGGCTATTGTGAAACGAAGTGTAAAGATTTTTGATTGCAAGGTGCACACTACGTAAGTATTTTAGTTTTTTGCATACGATTAAAAAAATATATTTAACATTTACAAAATAATTTAACCCAATTCCACTGTAATCAATGCCTATAATTGAATCAAATTTTTAGATTCACAAACTATACTTTGAATAATGGGGAGAACTTTCCAAAAAAAAAAACTGATTCGTATTGTTACAGCCATGATAACATTGTATTCATTAGTACTTAAGAGAATGCATGGTCGTTTATTTATTTGCCAATGTTTAACATTTGTGTCCTAAAAAATGCCCAGTTTGACAAAGGATGGCTTTTCCATTGACACCACTATAATTTTAACTACCTTCACTCCTCAGCAATGTTTATTTACAAAATTATAAAAATGTATGGTAAACTTGGACATTCATGCCTTCAGAAAAACAGTGTGTCAAAAGGTCATTTTTTTTCCATTGACACAGCTATCATTTTAATTACCTTCATTCCTTGGCAATGTTTATTCTTTTAAGATTGATGATTAGAATTGTAATAAAACATAAGCATATGATGAAAGTGAATTTTCTTTGTTCTTGAGAATTGAAAACAAAAAAAACATCAGCTAATTGCCAATCGATTCAAACTTTTTCAAATGGTAAATAATAACTATTTCCTTATTGTTGGTTTACATATTTAAATAATTTAGTAAAAGTTTATAAATTTATGAATAAAAAATTGTTTTCATATTTATTTCTTTATAAATTGATAAATGATAAATGTTGTATTGAATTAGTGTTTAGAAGGTAGCAAGTATAAAATTATTATCTTTAAATAAACAATCTAGTAAGTAAATAACTAGTATTTTTGTTGTCAATTCTCAAGAATAAATTAAACCTATATATCCACTTTCATATTTTAGGGTTTTATTAAAATACTAATAATCACTTTTTAGAACATTTGTTTTAATTTTGTTGTTAATTATTTATTTATTTAATTTAATATTTAATTTAATAATTAAATATTTTATAATTTAATATTTAACATTTAATAATTTTAATTAATTAAAATACTAATTAAAAAATACTATAAGTAGTATATTATTTTATTATTATTATATGGTAATTAGATAATTAAGTATTATTAATTATTATTATTTTTTATTATTAATATAATAAATATTATTAATTAAATATTAATTAAATTAATACTAGTAGAAATACTAAACAATAATAATAATTTTAATTTAATAATATTTAATATTTTATAATTTAATATTTAATAATAATTTTAATTAATTAAAATACTAATTAAAAATACTAATTAAATATTATTTTATTATTATATGGTAATTAGATAATTAATTATTATTATTATTATATTATTAATATAATAAATATTATTAATTAAATTAATACTAGCAGAAATACTAAACAAAAAAATAATAATTTTAATTTAATAATATTTAATAATTTAATTTAATAATTTAATATTTTATAATTTAACATTTAATAATAATTTTAATTAAAATACTAATTAAAATTACTAATTAAATATTATTATTTTATTATTATCATATTGTAATTAGATAATTAAGTATTATTAATTATTATTATTATTATATTATTAATATAATAAATATTATTAATTAAATATTAATTAAAATCATACTAATGGAAATACTAAACAAAAATAATAATTTTAATTTAATAATATTTAATAATTCAATTTAATTTTTAATTTAATTATTTATCATTTATTTTTTCCCCCCCCAAATTAGGTGCACAAAATGTACAAATAGTGATTTCTCCTGCCAATGGTGTCCTTACACTGGAACTTGTGTCGATTCATCAAGCAGTTCTTGTACAGACACTAACAATGCACAATCAACAGTAAGTATTTTTTTAAAATTCTAACAGATTTTAATGAAATATTAGCATTTTTGTTTTAATGTATTTAGATATGAAATAGTTCTTCAAAACAACTTTAATTTTTAAAATTTGAAATTGTCTCTGTTAAGTTCGTCGTACAAGTGCCCTACAGTCCCAGAAGCTGGTGTGAATGTGAATTCATGTTTTAATAAACAAGACCAGAGTAAGTCTCTGACTTGAGTTGTAAGAGGGGTCCCTGGGCATTTCCAAACCTCTGCACATTACTGTCATGTCAGGAATGATCCGAAATGAATTTAACGTTCATCTTCACCTAAAAAGAATTGTTGTGATCCCAGTAGGTACTGGTTTAACTCAAAGACATACCAAATTAAGCTTTGTACTTGGCAGTTCTGAAACAGTTCGGCGGACCTCATATGTGCAGCAGAAGAGGATAGCAGGTGAGGCAGAAGGACTGAAAGACAATCAAAGATTTAGAAACATTTTTTAAAAATTCATATGCCAAAAATATATGTGATTTCTAATTTTAAAATATTATTATGGATTACTTATAATTGCATGAGGAGTCATGGTGGAGTAAGGGATAGAAAGTATGTATATTTCATTTAAACCCCCCCACCACCACCACCACTGATCAGTCAGTTATGTGCCATGCGTGATACATGTTAGGTGATCATGTATCTTTCGATACATGACTGACGAGGCAGAATTTTTAGGTTGCCATTTTTGTCTGTGATAGACCTGTTGCCATCCAAGGCTATAGAACCCGGTCTGTACTGCTATTTACCCATAGCTGGGGGGAGAAGAAGAAAAAGATTCATACCTTTCCCAAGGGTATTAGCACATAAATGAATGTAATGGATTCGACTGGAATTCAACCTTTTCTCTCCGATTCCTCAATCCGAGCCGCTATCCATTACTCCACCTACTGATACATTTCCAATAACCTTGCTTTTCTCCTCCTCACCTTCTATCACCCTTCATGCTTGCGTTTATTTATTTATTTATTTTTAAATGATAAGCGTTCATTTATTTTTTAAAAAATAAACCATTAAGAAATCAATTGACCAGAATCATCTGAAGATACCAAAAGATTGTAACCAAGGTAGTTTAATCAGCTGATCTCCTAATTTATATATATATATATATATATATATATATATAATGTTGTTGACTTATGACCTGATTAAGTTCTAAAAGATGGAATGTGTCACATAAGTTTTTTCCATTTTGTCATATATCTTTCCCCTATATCTGTTTTTGATATATAAAACTTTATATATCATTATCCCATGTATATATATATATATATATGTGTGTGTGTGTGTGAAAAATATATAGAAAATAGGAAAGAACTCGTTAGGTAAATAATCAAAAGTTCTTTAGTATTTTAGTTATTATTTTTTCAAAAATAGTGCTCGATACAAAAGTAGAGCCTAAATATAATTATTTGTTTAAAAATATGATTCCAACACGCTACATAAGAGTTCTCATGTTTCAAAACAAGAGCCGAAAACTATTTAAAGTTTTCAGCTCCTGTTTTGAAACATGAGAACTCTTATGTAGCTTGTTGGAATCATATTTTAAATAAATAAAATATATAAGTTTCATTAAAGTAAAAATAAAACCATCCTTGATAATGGCTAAAATTATAGCCAAAAACACTCAGACATACAGAACATTTGGACAATTTCTACATAATTTGTGTCCAAAAAAGAAGAAAAATTAAATAAAAAACTTAACCACAGTACCTTCTTAAATTTATATATGTTCAAAAATCTATTTTTTTCTTAATATTTATAGTCACCTATATTCCGACAACTCGATCCCTGAGGAATATCCAGTTATCTTCCTAAATATTTCTTTTTTTGCCATACATGATCATTCTGCTACCACTCTGAGTTGTGGCATAATAGCAATTTGTTCAGTTTTTCCCCCACATGTATTCCTTGTCAAAATTCATGGCATTATCAAACCCCCTTTTCCTTATGAACATGTAAGAGTCTTCATGAATGTACCCTTCTTAAATAAGATATTACAGTTGGTGAGTGTGTGGCTTTGGATGTTTCTGGTGGCTTTATTGCCTTGCTTGGGGTGAAAGGATTAAAAAAAAAATCCCAGTATTTGTAATGGAATAGAAGCATGTGTTTCAATGTTACTTTATTTTTAAAATGCTAAATGGGTTTGTTATTTTTTTGTTTTTTCAATATCTGTTTATATTTTTTAAATATTTATTTACACTAGTTAGAGTGTTTAGACTCTTATCCTCATCTTTATTGCCATTTTCATGACATTTCGGCTGTTGTACACTGCGACTTCTTCAGGTGATATTTCCAACAATATCACTGTACAACAGGTAAAATGTTGTGAATATGGCAATAAAGATGACGGAAACAGTCAGAACAATGTAAATAATGTAAATGTGTTCAATTTTGTGCGTTAATTTTACAGCCACAAAGTGACATCCGAAATCCGGACAATTGCCCTCGTCTTGTCAATCCATCTTCAGATATTGTGGTACATTCAGGTGAGAAGAAACAAGTCAAAGTGACTGTACTCAATTTGGAAGTAAGTAAAAAAAAAAAAAAAATTTTTAAATACTATTTTAAAAAATTTTTTCTAAATATTATATAAAAAAAAAAATTTTTTAAATATTATATAAAAAAAAAATTTTTTAAATATATAAAAAAATTTTTTTTTAAATATTATTTTAAAGAAAAATTTTTTTTAAATATTATTTTTAAAAAAATTTTGTGCAAGCAAAGATTTTCCTTTTGTGTACTCCTCTGCAATTCATTTTCTTCTTTTAATGAAAAACTCTTGTGTTTCTTCATCTCTTATCAGCTTTGATTAAATTTTTGTCTGTAAAACATTTGGAAAGCAGAAATGGGGGTGCTGAAAAATTCCCAGTTCCCCAAAATCTGTTCTCTGATATTTGGTCATCGTAATACAGATGCATGCAAGTCAGGACAAGTATGTGCTATGAATCCTTCTCTTCTCCCCCATCTATGGGTTAAAAGATACTCTGGTTGACAGCCAGTATAGGAGAAAGACAACTTTGATAACAAAACCATATATGGCCTTTGTGGAACATTTATTTAAATTGTAACTAAATTACAATCAGCATTGTTCCAGGTGGGGTCTGTGGGTTTTGAAGAAACACAGAGGGGAAGCAAGTAGCCTGTCTGTAGATTTTCATTGTATCTTCAAGTCAAAACAGCATTGACTCAGACCAAGAACTCTGATATCCCTTTGCATGTATGCATGTGTCTGTGTAATAAAAAAGAAGACAAAAACATTTTCATCACTATTTTTACACACACACACACATATATATATATATATATATATATATATATATATATATATATATATAAATTAATTGATTTAAAATATGTTTTTTTTCATAGCAGTTCTAACCATGTTTTTTCAAAAATGGAAGCTAAAGCCAAATTTAATTTTAAATTAAATTAAAGACATTAGTTCCATTTCATCCTTAAATGGAACTAATGTCTTTAATTTAAAAGCAAAATTAAATTTGTGGCTTTTAGCTTCCATTTTTGAAACATGGTTAGAAATGTGTAGTGGAAAAAAAACATATTTTAAATCAATTAATTTATAATATTAATGCTCTGTAAATTTACATTGAGCACTATTTTGTATAAATAAAAATATCTATAAGAACACCGGATTATATATCTTACTGTTCTTTCTTTTTATTTAAATAATACATATACAGTATAACCCGGATATAAGAGAGTTGTCGGGACCGGAGAAGAAGTCTCTTATATCCGGTTTCTTTATATCCGGGTTTGGTCTATTTTATATACATTAACACAGGCTCTAATTTGGAACCAGAGAAAATCTCTTATATCCGGTTACACTATATATATATATATATATATATATATATATATATATATATATATATAAATCTAAATCTCCAGCTAAAAAACAAGCTTTGATGTTATATTTGCCCTCAAATAATGCCAAAATAAATTCAATATTTTTTTACTTATTCAAGGCTAGGCAGTGAGTAGCCCTGGTCAAATGCAAAATAAATAACAGAATTGTCCAACAATCAGAATTAACAAAGTTTGGAATAAAAAGTAAAAGTAACAGAGCAAAAATGAAATAATATCAAGGAAGAAAGCAAACAATATATGCAAGGCAAATTGACAGTAAGAAAGTAAAATTTCACAAACTAATTGACGTCGACACACAAATGCATGCTGGGATTTTTTCTTAGCCAATAAAATAGGCCGGTCTGCGTTTGTTTGCCTCTGCCTATAAAAAAAACGATGGGGAAGTGTTTTGTAGTCCTTCCCAAGACGTTGAAATCAACAAAGGGAAATAACTTTGTTGAAATCTTCTGAATTATCTACCTTACTTTAATTTTTGCAAAAGTAATGATTGTGAATTACAGTCAGTTGAAATATGAACACAGTTTGGTAGTGCTGACATTCAAACCAAAACCTATACACCATCCTATATTCTCCTTCTTCTGAATGCCGACAGAGAAGCAAGAGATACATTAAAAAAGACCCCGTCAAACATAAAAATACCGCATACCGATCTCATATCAATTCTCAGAAAATTCATCTTGGACAAATGACAAATTAGTTTTGGTTTATTTTGTTTTACGGCATAGCAACACCTCAATGGGTTATTTAATGCTGAGAAGATTTTGACGATAGGTTCGTATAAATAGAATATGTATTCTTTGTCAGAAAGAAGTTTCTAGATCAGGTTTATTGACATATTTATTTATTTCATTTTTTTTATAAAGAAGTTTTTATCGAGAGTCAAATCTGTTGTTTTTTTAATGTATTGCGGGTACTATTTTTTACCAAAAATATATTACTGGTCTTTTTACTATAAAAACCTTATATATTACTGGTCTTTTTTACTATAAAAAACTATTTTTAGTGTTTTGACTCCACCCTGACCCTAACAGGTGCTACCACCCAGGGTCAGGGTGGACCTAGAAACAACTGCAATTAAAAGGTTGTGCCATGATCCTCAAAACCTCCGGATCGGAAGTATTGCTGCTGGATGTAGTATATCGTCATACCCAGGACATAAAAATGAATGGAACAAGCACATAAATAATAAACTCTATAGAATCCAACCAGACATCAAAAAATGGCAAACTGGTTATAGAAAAATAAGAAAAAACGAATCCGTATTAGCTCGGCTCTGACTCGGCTGCACTTTTAGTATTCACATCGACATAATAAAAAAGAAAGATCCACCTATGGGCTATACGTATAATGAACAATATATGGTGGAAGCCATACTTATAAAATGTATAGATTTGTTTGGTCCGTGAAAAGTCATCATGATCATCACCATCATCATTCCCTTGACTTTTGCAATCGTGGGGGGATTTGAATGCAGAAGGTATATTGAATCTACTCTACAACAGTTTATCCACAGCAGCCATCAGCAATTCTGGTATAGTCATACTTCTCCATTGTTCAACCAGTTTTTGCATTGGTGTCCTCTCCTCCATCCACCTTGCATGTTGGTCCTGAACAGGCTGTCATCCCTTGTAACATGTCCAAACCACGCCATTTTTCTCTGTTTGACAGTGGCAAGAAGAGGTTTTATATATATATATATACCTGTGTAATTATGTATGTACTGTATATAATATATTATCATCATCATTCCCTTGACTTTTGCAATCGTGGGGCGATCTGGATACAGATGATATATTGAATCGCCTCCACAATGGTCTATCAACGCCAGCCATCAACAATTCTGGTATAGTCGTACTTGTCCATTGTTTGACTTTGTCCAACCAGTTTTTGTGTTGGCGCACTCTCCTACGTTCACCTTCAATGGTGCTTTGCATGATGGTCTTGCACAGCAAGTTGCGCCTTGTGATATGTCCAAACCACATCATTTCTCTCCTTCTTTTGACAATGGCAAGAAGAGGTTTTTGGTGTCCCACAAAACTTTCTACCCAGTTCCACACAAACTGACTGATTTTAGGTTCCCAATAGAAAATGCCAAGGAGATTTCTCATGCATTTGTTCTCAAACGCTTGGATCCTTCTCTGTATTGGCCAACAGTGTCCACATTTCACATCTATATAAGTGAAAAGTATTATCAGGCAAACAATATGAATGAACTCTACAACTAAATAAAATAATTAAATTTCTGAAGGAAACAAAGATATATTCAAAAATTTAAACAATAACTAAATTTTACTAATAAGTAAATAAATGATGAAAAAAAAATAATCTCCAACTGAACTTCATACCAAAATCATTAACTTTAAATGAAATCCTTTACAAAGGCTATTACTTTCAATTGAATGACACTAAAATATTATTCACAAATTAAATCTAATACACAAACCATGATTCCCAATCAAATTTTATTAAACATGAAATGACCGAACAAAAGTTGATATGCGTTTAAATCTAACAATCAAATCAAATCTTCTTTAAGAGGTGTTGCAGATTTGAATCAATCCACTTTAAATATAAAAACAAGATATTTTTTATTTTCGTGTTTTGTTTTACAACTAAATGTTTCTTAGCATGTTAAAGTTCTTACAGTCCTTGTTTGTAGTTGTTTAAGAAGAAAAGAAATGTGATTTCTTCGCCTGTATTTGTGAGAAAGAAGTGGCAAGGACAAAAGTGTAAGTGTCACGTAGCTTTGAAAGAGAGACGGGTGAATGAGTAAGGGAATTTCTTTTAAGCCAAGCATTGTGAAGTACCACTGTCTGTATCTTCTTACTGGTTTGTTTGTCTAGAAACTTTGCTTAAATTCCATTGAAAGGGATCACAAAGAATTGTTTTTATTGTTGACAGGAAGGTGACCTATTATTTGAAAAATCTTAAATATTTATTTTCAAAGCATTAATTTATTAACCAGAAATGCGCCATACTTTGACTCTGAAACCATTTTTTGTCATTTATTGTTTGACAGTCTTTGTGTATATTTCCGTTTTCGCTCCACGGAGGTATAGGGTTGTAAATCTTTCTCATAGTATTTCAATGGATCAAATTTATTTTCAGCCTGACCAGAAACAAGGACTGAAGTGTCATTTCTCTCTTCTGGGCAAGAAAAAAACTGTCACCGCCAAAGTAACAAATGACGATCTTATTTGTCAAACGACAGAGGTAAGGTGTTAAACTGGAACAATTTTTTTTTTCTCTTTGCTTCTCCTTTCCTTTACTCACTCACCTTCTATATCTACTCTCTTTCTTTCCTCCCCTTATCTTTTCTTCTTTCTTCCTTTCTCTGCCCTCCCACTTAGCTTTTCTTCTCTCTTCCTTTCTTCTCTTTTCTCTCTTCCATTCTCTTTTTTCTTCTCTTTGCTTCCTCCTCCTCACTTTCTCTTTTCTTCTAACTTCATTTCATCATTTATCTTTTCTACTCTCTTTCTTTCTCTGTCTCTCTCTTTCTTCACTTTCTTTTTCTCACTTGTCTCTTCCTTTCTACTGCTCTCCTTTCTTTCTTTCCCCTCCCATTCTCTTTCTTTCAATCTTCTTTTCTTCCATTCCTCCTCTCTTTCTATCTCTTCTATTCTCTCTCTCTCTTTTCTTTACCTTTATCTCTTTTATACACTTCCCTTTTCCATTACTTTTATTCTCTCTTACTGCGTTTCTTATTTTCTCTTTCTTTCTCTCTCACTTTCTATTTCTACATCTCTCTTTTATTCTCTTTCTTTCCACATATCTTTTATTGTCTTTCTTTCCACATCTCTCTTATTCTCTCTTTCTTTCCACATCTCTCTTATTCTCTCTTTCTTTCTATATCTCTCTTATTCTCTCTTTCTTTCTACATCTCTTTTATTCTCTCTTTCTTTCTACATCTCTTTTATTCTCTCTTTCTTTCTACATCTCTTTTATTCTCTTTCTTTCCATATCTCTCTTATTCTCTCTTTATTCTACATCTCTTTTATTCTCTCTTTCTTTCTATATCTCTTTTATTCTCTTTCTTTCTATATCTCTTTTATTCTCTCTTTCTTTCTACATCTCTTTTATTCTCTCTTTCTTTCTACATCTCTCTTATTCTCTCTTTCTTTCTACATCTCTCTTATTCTCTCTTTCTTTCTACATCTCTCTTATTCTCTCTTTCTTTCTACATCTCTCTTATTCTCTTTCATTCTACATCTCTCTTATTCCCTCTTTCTTTCTACATCTCTCTTATTCTCTCTTTCCTTCTACATCTCTCTTATTCTCTCTTTCCTTCTACATCTCTCTTATTCTCTCTTTCTTTCTATATCTCTTATTCTCTCTTTCTTTCTATATCTCTCTCATTCTCTTTCATTCTACATCTCTCTTATTCTCTCTTTCTTTCTATATCTCTCTTATTCTCTCTTTCTTTCTACATCTCTCTTATTCTCTCTTTCTTTCTACATCTCTCTTATTCTCTCTTTCTTTCTACATCTCTTTTATTCTCTCTTTCTTTCTACATCTCTCTTATTCTCTTTCATTCTACATCTCTCTTATTCTCTCTTTCATTCTACATCTCTCTTATTCTCTCTTTCATTCTACATCTCTCTTATTCTCTCTTTCTTTCTACATCTCTCTTATTCTCTCTTTCTTTCTATATCTCTCTTATTCTCTCTTTCTTTCTACATCTCTCTTATTCTCTCTTTCTTTCTATATCTCTCTTATTCTCTCTTTCTTTCTATATCTCTCTTATTCTCTCTTTCTTTCTACATCTCTTTTATTCTCTCTTTCTTTCTATATCTCTCTTATTCTCTTTCATTCTACATCTCTCTTATTCTCTCTTTCTTTCTACATCTCTCTTATTCTCTCTTTCTTTCTACATCTCTCTTATTCTCTCTTTCTTTCTATATCTCTCTTATTCTCTCTTTCTTTCTACATCTCTTTTATTCTCTCTTTCTTTCTATATCTCTCTTATTCTCTCTTTCTTTCTACATCTCTTTTATTCTCTCTTTCTTTCTACATCTCTCTTATTCTCTTTCATTCTACATCTCTCTTATTCTCTCTTTCTTTCTACATCTCTCTTATTCTCTCTTTCTTTCTACATCTCTCTTATTCTCTCTTTCTTTCTACATCTCTCTTATTCTCTCTTTCTTTCTACATCTCTCTTATTCTCTCTTTTCTTTTCATCTCTTTATTCTCTCTTTCTTTCTATATCTCTCTTATTCTCTCTTTCTTTCTATATCTCTCTTATTCTCTCTTTCTTTCTACATCTCTCTTATTCTCTCTTTCTTTCTACATCTCTTTTATTCTCTCTTTCTTTCTATATCTCTCTTATTCTCTTTTCATTCTACATCTCTTTATTCTCTCTTTCTTTCACATCTCTTATTCTCTCTTTCTTTCTACATCTCTCTATTCTCTCTTTCTTTTCTATATCTCTTTTCTCTTCTCTTTTCTTTCTATATCTCTCTATTCTCTCTTTCTTTTTTCACATCTCTTTTATTCTCTTTTCTTTCTACATCTCTCTTATTCTCTCTTTCTTTCTACATCTCTTTTATTCTCTCTTTCTTTCTTTCATCTCTCTTATTCTCTTTCATTCTACATCTCTCTTATTCTCTCTTTCTTTCTACATCTCTCTTATTCTCTCTTTCTTCCTATATCTCTCTTATTCTCTCTTTCTTTCTACATCTCTCTTATTCTCTTTCTTTCTACATCTCTCTTATTCTCTCTTTCTTTCTACATCTCTCTCATTCTCTCTTTCTTTCTACATCTCTCTTATTGTCTTTCTTTCTACATCTCTCTTATTCTCTTTCTTTCTACATCTCTCGTATTCTCTCTTTCTTTCTACATCTCTCGTATTCTCTCTTTCTTTCTACATCTCTCTTATTGTCTTTCTTTCTACATCTCTCTTATTGTCTTTCTTTCTACATCTCTCTTATTCTCATTCATTCTACATCTCTCTTATTGTCTTTCTTTCTAGATCTCTCTTATTGTCTTTCTTTCTAGATCTCTCTTATTCTCTCTTTCTTTCTATATCTCTTTTATTCTCTCTTTCTTTCTATATCTCTCTTATTCTCTCTTTCTTTCTACATCTCTCTTATTCTCTCTTTCTTTCTACATCTCTCTTATTCCCTTTCATTCTATATCTCTCTTATTGTCTTTCTTTCTACATCTCTCTTATTCTCTCTTTCTTTCTACATCTCTCTTTTTCTCTCTTTCTTTCTATATCTCTCTTATTCTCTTTCATTCTATATCTCTCTTATTCTCTTTCATTCTACATCTCTCTCATTCTCTCTTTCTTTCTACATCTCTCTTATTGTCTTTCTTTCTACATCTCTCTTATTGTCTTTCTTTCTACATCTCTCGTATTCTCTCTTTCTTTCTACATCTCTCTTATTGTCTTTCTTTCTACATCTCTCTTATTCTCTCTTTCTTTCTACATCTCTCTTATTGTCTTTCTTTCTACATCTCTCTTATTCTCTCTTTCTTTCTACATCTCTCTTATTCTCTCTTTCTTTCTATATCTCTTTTATTCTCCCTTTCTTTCTATATCTCTTTTATGCTCTCTTTCTTTCTACATCTCCCTTTTATTCTCTCTTTCTTTCTGTCTCTCTCTCTTTCTACATCTTTTTTATTCTTTCTTTATCTCTCTTTCATTTCCTCTTCCTTTCTACATCTCTCTATTATTTTTTATTATGTCATATTCTTTTAGTTTACTTATGCCGATAAAGAAATCCCTTATGTAACGTCATCTTTCCAAGTCACATGGGGAAGCAAAAACCTGCAACTTGACAATCCAGACAACATCAAAGGTAATTTTTTTCATTGTTCAATCCTTGTTATAAGCAATTTAAAGTTAAAAAAAAAAAAAAAACTTACTAAACTCTTGTACTAAAATCAGATATAAAAAATTAGTAAAGACACTAATTTCATCATGCTTAAGGGGAGACAATAAGTACAAAATTATTCTCTCAAATTTCCCAGAATTCCTCTTCAAATGTTAAATAATTGTTTTTTTATTATTTTTAGTGCGTGTTTATAAATGTCCTCTGATGGTGACAAACTGTGGCAAGTGCCTAAGTATGGACGAGGAATACGACTGTGTGTGGTGTACAGGGACATGTACCCTGTCTAAAAAGTGTACAGGAAAATTCTTGAAACGATCAGACACCTGCCCGAACCCAAGAATACTCAGGGTAAGATCAAACAAATTTTTACCTTCTCTAAGAAATTCTTTAATAAAAATTGGACCATCTTTAACCTGCAAAAGAACGATGTGTCAGAAGAACAGTTTTTTTCCTCGACACTGCTATTATTTTAACTACCTTCACTCCTCGGCAATGTTTATTTACAAGATTATAAAAAATATGAACCAAGTACAATGTGATATTTATTATTTGTCATTTTATAAATAAATATGAAATCAATGTATGAAAGAAATATCTGTAAAAAGGCATTTTTTTCAAAATTTACTAGTACAGTTGCTTGTCATTATCTGTTTATTTAAATTTTAATGTTTGTCAGACATTTAGACTTATTAATAAATTTATGAATAAAAAAGTATTTTAAAACAACCAGTCAAAACATGAAAGTGGAATTTACTTTATCAACTGCAAGGATTGCCAGAAAGAATATATTGGAGAAACTTCAAGAAGTTTAAATAAAAGATTATATGAACACAAAAGAGACATTTTAAAAAATGCAATGGTTGTTCACCATAAAGAAACTAACCACAATTTTAACATAAAAATGCTACTCTAATTAAAAGAGAAAAACATTCACTAAGACGAAAACTTCTAGAAAGTGCTTTAATCACTAGTTCAGCCACAGTAAATTTATATCCAGGTTCTTACAATGTTTTACCATTCTTGGCAGATTTTCTGTTGTCAGAATGTGGGATATTTAAGAACAAAGGTGATGGAAAGAAAAAGAATATAGAAGAATTTGGCTAGATTGCAAAAAAATGATTTCAGAAAGTTTTGAAACTACCAGCATCTTTCATTCATACACATGTGTAATCCCAACAACATCAACAAACCCAGTCTGATGAAGTCCTAATGGATGAAATGCATCACAAATAAACTTTTTCCATTTTCTCTTACAATTTGTTACGTGAGGAGGATGCTGAAAAGTTCTCGATTCAACCAAAATGGAATTCAAAAATAAATTCCTAATTTCATTTGGTCCCATGTTTGGAACAGACGTCAGTTAAAAACTCCATTTCATCACAAGTTTGGAATTGGTATCAGTTAAAAAAATTTCATTTGGTCCAATGTTTGAAACAGGCTTCAGTTAAGAACATTTCACTTGGCCACACGTTTGAACAAGGTTCAGTTAAAAACATTTCACTTGGCCACACGTTTGAAACAGGCTTCAGTTAAAACATTTCACTTGACCACATGTTTGAAACAGTCTTCAGTTAAAACATTTCACTTGGCCACACGTTTGAAACAGGCTTCAGTTAAAAACTTTTCATTTGGTCTCATGTTTCAGACAGGCATCAGTTAATAACTTTTCACTGCATATTTTAATGGAATAAATGTTATTCTTTTATTTTTGAAATTGGCACCTTTTTTTAAAATTCTTTTTTCTTTTTTACAGTTCAGTCCTGGGACTGGTCCAATTGGGGGTAAGACAGTTATTTCAGTGACTGGTATCAATCTGGGGAAACGTATAAAAGATCTGAGTGGAGAAGTTACAGTTGCAGGCGTTGATTGCAAAGTCCTATCAACTGACTATCAAATATCTTCTGGGTAAGAGCACTTCAAAATCAATGGAATTGTTCCTTCAAGATAATTATAACAGACTGAATTTTTTAACTATTTTTGTTTATTATTAACCATTTCTTTGAGTTATTCAGCTAGAAAGAGAACAGGTTAAAATCATTTTGTGTCAGCCTCACAAATATATATATATATATATATATATATATATATATATAATATATGTAACTATACTCATTTCGAAAAACCTTGGAATTTTTGATTTGCCAATAATCAAATCAATCTCAAAGGAAAAAAAGGTTTTAAAAAAAGAAAGAGCTAGAAACATGAAAGTCTGTCAAAAAAAATCACAGAAATACAGATTTAAAGCCCAAAGAAAAAACCCCGACATGAGTAAAGAACTAACTAAAAGAGCTCAATACAACCATAGAGCAGACCTAGATAAACCTAGTGAGCCAGACAAACCTACCCAGGTTTCACCTAAGCGGATCGTCAGGGAAAGATCCGAGTGGAGAAGTTACAGTTGCAGGCATTGATTGCAAAGTCCTATTAACTGACTATTAAATATCTTCTGCATAAGAGCACTTCAAAGTCAATGGAATTGTTCCTTCAAGATAATATATATATATATATATATATATATATATATATATATATATATATGCACATATATACATATACAATTATACAAATATAAGAGGAGGAAGTGAAAATAATACAAAAAAAATGGCTTCATCAAGGAGCTCCTTTTCTCAGTGGTGCCATGTTAACCCACCCCATCATGTGAGTTTAGCCTGTTTTTTGAGGAGCATGGCACGAGAGATTTAAAAGATGGGTGAGGACCCGTGTGCCAGACACCTATGAACCTATCTCTTCCTAAATGTAATGTCAATTATTATCTTTTGTCTTCACTCTAATTCTTTTCTTGTTTTCTCTCTATAATGTTTATTTTTTTCCTGATATTCTTTCACGCTCAGTAACCTCGTGTGTGTCTTACAGCTATATCATGTTGAAACACTGGTTCTCATGTAATCACCAAAGTTAAGTAACATCGATCCTTGTCAGTACTTAGATGGGTAACCGGTTGGAAATATCAGGTGCTTTAAGCTTGGATGTGCAGTTAATGTAATGGATAATGGCTTGGAATTGTTAATCACAGAGCCAAGTTCCTAATCCTGTAGTCATTATTTTTAATTATGCACAAATCCTCTTGGGGAAGTGTATGAATCCACATCTAAGTCACTAAGAAGCACAGAGGAAACGTGACTTTTTCATTGTTTATCTTTGGATATTATTTATTTTTCTCTTTCTTGATTTCCAGTTTTGATTGTGAAACAGATATCCAAAAATCCGCAGCCCGTGGAACTATTCAAGTCACTGTGGCAGGCAAATACCCAGCGGAATCAGATGGAATTTTTGAATTTGTGGTAAGTATAAATAGATATGAACACATATAAATAGATATGAATAGATAGAGATATGAACAAATGTATTTAGATAGCTAGACATGAATTGAATGAGATAGATAATAGATAGATACAGATGTATAAGATGGGTTACTAGACAGACATATATGAATTGATAGACGTATAAGATGGACTGCTAGACATATAAGATGGATTGATAGACGTATATAATGGATTGATAGACGTATAAGATGGATTGATGGACAGATATAAGTGACAGACTGCATAGATAGACATGACTGATTGATAGACAAACTAGATAGATGGATAGACATGATAGCCATGATAGACATAACTGATAGAAAGACAGACATGATAGACATGACTGATAGAAAGACAGACATGTCTGATTGATAGGCAGACATGATAGACACGATTGATAGACAGACATGATAGATATGACTGGTAGATAAATAGTTATATATTTAAGTCTTTAAGGGATTTCTTATAAAATGATATCTGAGCAGACATTCTTTAATAAGACTTTCAATAACCTATGCTAGTAGACATTAATTTCAGTGTTTGTAAATGAACAGAGATATGTACTAAAATGTGTATCCAATAGAATAACATTTACAGCAATAAGAAATGTGTAAGAGGTGGGATTGAGTAGTTTCATTTTTATACTGCTTTATAGAATGCCACTTGGTGGGCATTAAGAGAATTTCTCCTGGTAGATACTGTGGGATAATCCCACATCTTCCTTCCTGATATTTTGTGCCTTTATTATTACACTGTAAGATGCTGACAAAACCTAAATATTAACCTGAAAAGTCATCCTGTTCATAAAGAGCCTTATAAAACAAAAAATGGCTTCAAGCGAGTGAATACTCTGAGTCTTCATCAGATCTTATAGATTTGTGCTACACAATCACAAAAGAGCTTTACAAAACAACAACTAAAATGCATAGCAAATGTAACCAGAAGGGAAAATAATGATATAATCAAAATATTGGCTTTCAACACCACCTTAAACAAAAGGTTAGGAAGGAAACACCAAAAAAAAAAATTAGCAAATGTTCCTGCAAAAGATTAGTGGGTCAAAAGAACAGTTTTTCTCTTGATACCCTCAGCAATATTTATTGTTTTAAAAAGGGTATTTTTAGAATTAAAGAAAAAGTAAACAAACATAGACTGGATTTATAAATTTTTAAATAAACTATAAATTTTGAAAAATTTGTTTTGCTTTTACAAGGTGCATTCAATTTTGGATTTTGAAAATCTAATTGCACATGATGCCTTAAAAAAATTAAAAAAATGGAGTTATCTGAGATACAGTTCAAACATTTTTATAAATTTATGAATAAAAATTTTTATTCATATTATTTATTTATAATATAGTAAATAATAAGCAAACTTGGATCTTCATACCCACAAAAAATGGAGCATAAAAAGAATTGTTTTTCCCTTGACACCGCTATTATTTTAACTACCTTAACTCCTCGGCAATGTTTGTTTCAAAAAAGCAATGGTTAGAATTGCAATAGAACCTAAACATATGATGCAAGCAAATTTATACTTTTTTTGTTCTTGAGAATTTACAATAAAAATATTAAAAACTATTTATTTATTTCATTGTTTATTAACAAGAGTAATTTTATATTTACAACATTATAAAATCTATTAAAATTTAAATTAAATGCAATGAAATATTTATTATTTAGGAATTTATAAGGAAATAAATATGAAAACAATTTTTTATTAATAAATTTATAAACATTTACTGAATTATTAAAATATGCGAACCAACTCTAAGGAAATCTTTATTATTTACCATTTTATAAAGTTTGAAATAATTGGTGATTGGGCGATGTTTTGTCAACCATTCCAATAAACAATCTACCAAATAGTGTTTATTATTTTTGTTGCCAATTCTCAAGGACAAAGAAAATGTATAAATTCACTTTCATCATATGTTTAGGTTTTATAACAATTTTAATCATCACTTTTTAAAAGAATAATCATTGCCGAGGAGTGAAGGTAGTTAAAATAATAGCAGTGTCAAGGGAAAAACTATCCTTTTGACATTTTGTCTTATTGCATACAAAAATGTCCAAGTTTGCCAATAAAACTTCCCTGATGATGTAGAAAGCAGCCATGAGTGAAATCTTTTGCATTTCAGCCAAACTCACATCACCAGAATTTCAAGAAACATCAGCATAAAAATTTCCTTTAGTCATATATTGTGGTTGTCCCAACACCAAATTCCACAGTCAGAGGCTCGACATTTATATCCCTGTCTCTTTTTTTTTTTTTAATTACACATATGGGTATCTGCAGGAGTTTTTGACTTTTTTGAATAATATCTTTACTGAGCATGAAACACCTGGTAAGTAATCCATAAACAAAGGTGTTGTTGTGACGATTACTAACAAAAAACTGATGTCAACATAGGCTACAAAGCTGGGCTGGAGAACCCCCACCCAGGGCAAAAGAGGTTACTTACAATAGCTACACATGATCTAGGAACCTTCCCATTGCTTTCTGAAAAGTCATGACAGCACCTGAAAAACTTTGAGATTTTGGAATTTCAGATAAAGAATACTCAACCTTTATTATTATTATTTTCCCAGAATCCTTCTCTGAAAGATATCACACCAAACAAAGGACCAAAATCTGGAGGAACGCTGGTGATTGTACATGGGGAACATATGAATACTGGCAGTATGTGGAATGTAACAGTAGGCAATAACCCTTGTGCCATTGTCAGGTGAGATATTGTTTTCTAACAGGTGTGAAGTGATTCATTAGCTGAAGACTTCACTATTTACATTATACGGACAATTGTCCTCAACTTTGTCGCCATATTTATTACAACATTTCGGCCATTGTACACTCCGGCCTTCTTCAGGTAGTTGAAATGTCAAACTGAACCCTTTATTTCACTCACTGGGGTAGACTGTTCTAGTTCCACGTGCCATGTCAGTTATCAGTTATCTCCTGTTAATTCCCCATTCTCCACTGCCTTAACCAGGTATTGAACTCACACTCTTTGGGTCCTGTCACTGGATCTAACTAACGCCTTTATCCACTGTGTAAAGGACCCAAAGAGTGTGAGTTCAATACCTGGTTAAGGCAGTGGAGAACTTGGAGAGGGGAATTAACAGGAGATAACTGACAATTGATATCCATTAAACGTGGAACTAAAACAGTCTACCCCAGTGAGCGAAATAAAGGGTTCAGTTCGACATTCCAACCACTTGAAGAAGGACGGAGCCTACAACAGCCGAAATGTAATAAATATGGCAACAAAGATGAGGACAATAGTCCGAATAATGTAAATAGTGTACATAATACCTCATCTCAGAAATATAGACAGATAGCTGAAGACTTGTTTGAAAATTGTTTTGTTGTGTGTTTGCATGATTGTGACTTTTAGGTACTTGTCGAACGATGACATCATCATGACTTCTGGCCAAAATACTGACTTTACATCCTTGAGTTAAAGATTTTTTCATAAAATGACAGCTTCTTGGTGTCAAAAACATTCTAGATAATTTCTTTCCAGGGGGGATGATCCATACTTATTGGAATCTATTGATTTTATTTTACCAACAATATATCTGCACCTCTTTCTACAGCTTCACATGGCTGAGTTTTGAATTCAGAGACTGGTTTCCAAACAAGGCTAGAGAGCTGACTATGCTCTGCTATTTAACCCATATCTGGGGGAAGGGAAAAAGAGAAATAGTGATTCTTGTATCTGAATAGAACTTCCTCTTTACTAATGGAATACAAAGAGAATGTTTGGTTTGTTTTGTTTTACGGCATATAAACCTCAATGGGTTATTTAATGCTGACAAAATTTTTATTGCTGCTAATATTTTGTTTTGTCAAAAATCTATTTCTGGTAATATTTTTTCCTCAAAAATGTATAGCTGGTAATTTTTTTTCAAAAATGTATTGCTAGTAACACTTTTTTTTTTTTTAGATTTATTGCAGTTAATACTTTTTTACAAAGTATTTCTGGTATTAAAACCTATTTTTACACTTTCATAGTGTTTTGACCCCAGTTTGGAGGTTAACTATTTGCCCACAGCTGGGACCCTAACAGGTGCTACCATGCCAGGTGAGGGTGGACCTGAGAACACCTTCAATTAAGAGGTGGTTCCACGCTGCTCAAAACCCCCTGATCAGATGCCTTGCTGTTGGACGTAGTTTATCATCATACCCAGTACGCGGATGTAGTTTATCGTCATACCCAGGACGGACAAAAAAAATGAGGATGATTTGTCCCAGTATAATTGGCATGGCAGGTCCTAGCTGTGAAGGTCTAAACTGGTGGAACTAAGGAATATATCTTGACAGAAAATTTGACAATTCAAAATATATTAAAATGTCCATTTTTAAAGCCATAAAATTTTGTACTCCTGACAAATTATTTATATATCTGAAGTATTTTCATTATTCCATTGGTTTTTTTCACCCATGATCTTCATCTTAGTTGTTTTTAGCATCACATCTTGGCTAATATCACTTTTGCTTTTCTTCATGTAGTGATTCAGGAAGAAGCATCCTCTTGGGAGTCAATTCTACAAAGTAGCAGTTCTTGAGAATAAGCTGCTTGAATGAAACGTCCATCTTACCACTAAAATACAAAGGGATTGAGGATGGTTTATCCATGCATAGATGGTGTAGTGGGTCTTAGCTGTAAAGGTCTGAACTGGTGGAACTTAAGAACATGGAATAGCAATAGAGTAGTAATCAGCTTGTAAAATTTCATCTGTGAGGGAAAAAGACTGTAGGGTGGAAAAAACCTACAAGGTTGAGTAAAAGATTTTGAACTCTGTTAAAGCTGGAAGGAGTGGATTGGATAGATCGAGCCCAGATATGGTAGCAATACTCCATTTTTGGTTCAATCTGACTCTTGTAAAGATAGAGCATGGTAGGAGGAGTCTGGTACTTTTTGGAATAGTGCAAGGAACTGATCATTCTATCAGCCTCCTTATAAGAAAACATTTGGCATTCATTGGTCAAACAACTAGTTAAGCTTTTTTTCACCCCTGGCCATCGAGTTGGGATCAAAGTGTAGTAAAAAGAAATAAATATATATATATATATATATATAATGAGAGAAAGTGAGACATAGAAAGGGTGAGAGAGAGAAAAAAGAGTGAGACAAATAGTGAGAGAGACAAAGAGAAAAAAAGAGAGTGAGAGAAAGAAAGAGAGAGAAAAGTGAGAGAGACAGAAAGCGAGAAACGGAAAGAAAGAAAAAGACAGACAGGAAGAGGGAAAGAGAAAAAGTGATAGACAGGAAGAAAGAGAAACAGAGAGAGATAAAAAGTGAGAGACAGGAAGAAAGAGAAAGATAAAATGTGAGAGAGACAGGAAGAGAGGGAAACTGAGAGAGGAAGAGAGATAGGGAAAGAAAGAAAGAGAAACAAAAATAGAGAAAGAGATTCTATTATGTATGCAACCCTTTTTGATTTTCATTAATAAGATTTTTTTAATTTTTCCTTGCAGACATAATGCGTCAATTATTGAATGCATCACAGCAGCTGAAGGGGCAGTCACTAGTGCCGATGTACAGGTCAACTTTGGGGGTCTATTGAAAAAATTGGACAAGAAATTTGAATTTGAAGAGGACCCTACCATAACAATGGTTGAACCAAAACGAACAATCTTAAGGTAAGAGACTACTAAAAGTTGAGTACTTTTAATTATACTATTTTGATTTTTTTTTCTAATTATTTACTAAGCTTAGCTTTGTTTGGCACAAGGGCACCAGCTGATGATAACTGGTGCTCCTAAATTATCACCCATCTTAGGACTAACCACATTCAATACTAACTTAACTTCCAGAAGAAATCTTGGCAATATTTAACCTTCATGCTTGCCAAAAACAACGGTGTGTCAAAAGGACTTTTTTTCCCTTAAAACCACTGTTATTAGAAGGTTACAGAGTAAAAGGCATAATTTATGGCAATGATTCTCAAAGTGGCAGTGTTGCATCTAGACCATAACCTACACCACACCCACCCATTGTACCTGAAGTGTATCTTGCCGTCACTTTACAATGTATCCCATTTATATTGTTAAGTAATAATTCAGCAGACTATTATTTTTTAGAGAAGTGTATCACTGCTCTGATTTTCTCAGGTTGACCTTCACGGTCAGATAGAAGACAAAATAAAGAAAGTCGATTTTGATTGGCCGAGTCAGCGTAGGAATGATAGATACAGAGAAACGTTTTTGGAGTTGAGTCTAAACTGTCAAACAATGTAGACGTGTTTCCTTTTTGTGTCTTGAAACAGCTTCCCAGTGAGGTGAGAGTTACTCCACTGGATTGTTAGGGACATATAC